>CABEEJ010001621.1:56565-100062 GCA_901482245.1 Timema douglasi
ATATATATATATATATATAAAGACCGTTTGTTGTGATCAACAAGATTATATATATATATGTGACCAAATTGTTCAAAAGTGTTAATTAAACAAATTTAAAATTTTCAAAAATAAGTTTTAAAATTTTCAAAAATAAATTATTAAAAACTCGGTAGTCTATTTTATTTTTTATTTGTAAAAATAAAAACGCATTCTTATTTATCATGTAATACTATTCCTAGATACCTATTTTGAACTCAATCTTCAAGAATAATTTCAAAAAATATCGAATTTTCTGAAAAAATGTATCGTAAGCTACCCTTAAATTAATTTATTTTAGAAAAATAAACGCATATTATTATTTATAAAGTAAAATAGTCGTTCATTACCAATTTTGAACAAAATCTTTATAGATATATTTTTAAATCAAATTTAACTAAAATAATTCAGTAGAATCTACTATTAAAGGTTTTTAAAGAAATATAATATGTATAATTATTTATGCTGTAAAAAAAAGTTACAGATACCTCTTTTGAACCAAATCACTCTAATAGTAATTTTTTAACTACATATTTCAATTCTTTTTTGAGAAGTCATCAGTAAACTACCCTCAGATGGGGGTGTCGGGAACGCTAGCTAAGGTAAGTGTTTCTGCAGTTTTAAAAACAAAAGTTTTTTGAACAAAATAATGTATTGCTCCAGTATAAACCTAGTGTTTAAATATTTAATTTTTTTCACATTGCGATATCAACCGTTGTTGAATATATGTCATGAGCACAGCGTCATTAGATGTACAACGTTTTTAAATGAATAGAAAAGATTATCATTAAATTTCAGACACCCTTAACAGATATTCAAGAACTGTGGATATCATTATGTGAAGAAGAGTCTGTACTGGAGAAATATTTGATTTATTTTGATCAACCAAATATTTTACTGTAAGAACTGCAACTTTTCTCACTTTCCCTCTACTTCCACCTTAACACCTACACCTACTAATATATCTACTAATTCGAGAGCGGGAAGAATCCATACACAAATAATGACTATTTCATTTTTCATAATCCGGCGAACCAGAGTCCCCGATACTTGTAGCCCATCAATTTAATCCCTCTGATACAGTGAAGCAATAACTTTTTTGTTAAACGTAGGAATTTTAATTTATAAGTTGCCTTTTTATCTTAAATATCTATGCCTCACTATTTGTCCGTAATATTGGCATATTTTCATTAATTATATAGTGATGGGAAAGTAGATTTTAGAGAAAATGTACTCCCGTTAACGTAGAAAGGGAGTAAAAGGTCACTTGAAGACAAAAGTATTTAGTATACCCGTCCGGGAATCGAGCTCCGATCTCCGTATCACCGGCTAACTAAACCAGACAAAGTTGACACCTTAAACTTTCTGCCCACCATGTCGGGTCGCCATTAACCAAAGTATAAATGCAAACTTTTTTAGGGGGAGGGGATTGGCACGGGGAGGCTAGGGACAGTTTTATAAAGGACGGACAACTGTCAGACTGTTATCACCTCTTAACTGAACCAGTATCTAGTGGCATTACAAGCTTCTCACTTCATATCCTTTCCTTCCCCCTCAAGGCCACCATATATTCTCTCTCTCTTTCCCTCTCGTTTCCTCCTGCGGGGGGTTTAACACTTGCTACCGAGTCTGTACCTTATTTAGTGGAGCGAGGTATTACAGCCTTGGGTAGGAGGGTAAGTTGCTTTTCTCTCAGTACCTTCCAACCCACCCTTCTCAGTCTTATCACTAGACCACTTTACCGGTGTACTGTGGAGTAGAGTACTAATACTTGAGTGGTTCCTACCCTTATACCAACCCTCTCTCTTAAAACTTCCCTGCAAGATTACAACCCCTCAGCTTATGTTCCGCACTGACAACACTCACACACACGCCTTAACTTGCGGTCTAATGGGGCTACACTGACGCACTTGGAGGGAGAGGAGGGTATGGTTTTACACTCATGTCACTTAAAAATAAAAAGAATAAAGAAAACCATCAAAAGAGTTTGATGAAAGGAAGACAAGCCTTAGTGTTATATAATATTTCTGTTCGTGGCGTCGTCTCATGACCCGTTCGGATAGTACGCATATGTACTGTTTACGTTAGTATGTTAGGGATGAGGAAGGTTGAGTTTAGAGGAATCGTACCCACATTTGCGTGGAAAACGGTTTAAAAGAAAAAAACACCCTCAGTACATCCGACCGGGACTCAAACCCAGTCCTCCCCATCATCAACAGGCCAGTCATACGGCCACCAAAGTGGGTATATCAATGAAATAAAAATATTAGTTTAACCAATGTGACTTTTTTTTATTAAATTGGGTATTTACAGTGATTTGATAAATTATGCAAACCGGTGATCAAGCTGTTTAAGACAACAGGCTCACAATAGTCATGTATCGGATCTCAGGGGGGATGCACCAGGGGATGGTTTACCCCATGCGTCTTATCACTGCAGTTTTCTCAACCTCATCTTCTCGCTAATGTGGGTGCATGATACTATTTTTACCAAACAGAGCCATGTGTTATTTGTACCATATAGAAACTAAGGCTTATAAAATGTCAACATTATGTTATATTCCTATACACATTTTTTTTCAATTCTTCCTATTTTTATCAAATAATTATCGTACGTACACATTTAGAGTTCCATACGTACCTAGTCCTCCTAGGTAGTGAGCATACGTACTTCTTGATTTGGATAACTAGTCTATGATTAAATTATATCCACTTCTGTGGTCGAATCTAAATCAGTGGTCTTCAACCAGGGGTACGCGAGGACAGCTAGGGAGGTACGTAAAGTTTAAAAAAAAATATATATATATATACATAAGGCTTTTATAAAAACATAAATAAATATGATTTATATACAGACACATTTACACATAGTATAATTTAAAATTTATTATTTCATATTTTATTTTGGATGTAAATCATAGAATATAAGGCCTATAGCGTTCATTATGCGCCAAACAACTTGAGTACAAGTTTGAAGAAAAATTATATCTGGGAGCTCGCAAAAAATAAACGTTGAATATCACTTAGCTAGTTCTTAAGATTCACTCTCACCATAGACTGTACTCCCGATGTCTTTGAATCTTGGTCGGGTGTATTGAGGGTTTTTTTCCCCCAGATTATTTTACTCTCTCTCCCAACCAATAAAATGGTACTCTGTGCATTTATTGCCAGAGGAGTTAAGATCTTGTTGTTTTAAATAAGTTGATAACTTCATGTTCAAGAAATTGGCCAACAGCCTATTTGATAGGGTTCAAAAACTTGTTCGTGTTGCCTTGATGGGAGTCTCTACGGTTATCCCTGAGACGCGTGACGCCACTGAGGTGAAGAAAGGCTTTGATGTTGCGAGCACACTGACGCTTCGAGCGGCGGGTTCTTGCGGCTAAATGATATTATACAGAGGCGTAGTTTGGCTTTCGCTGCAAGCTTGATAGTTTAAATGTAGAGACGGGCTCGCACTAATTAGCATATTGATTTAATATACAATTAGTCGGGGATGGGCAAACTACAAAGACTCCCCCCCTCTCCTATCCCCACCTGCCTTATTTTTAATTTTTAAAATATCTAGTACTCTTAATACATGTTTTCTTAAATTTCAGTATGTTTTAGATGCTGGATCTTAAAAATTGTATATACATTCTTATGCCAGCTTTCTCTAACCTTTTTTTTAATGATGTATCAAATGCACATACCGTTTACTCTGAAAAGTAGTAAGTCTATCTTGCACGCTTCCACTAGGCGTAACTTATAATATAGGGTCATAGTGTAATTCATCAAGTTAAGACTGCTTGCCACCTTTAGTTGTAAACGGATTATGTATTTCACCACCAAAATCCAAATTGTTAATAATGTGTGCGCCGGGAAAGGTATTTTCACATAACTTCCAGGGATATTTTACATGCTACAATCTACATAGAACCGACGGTTTACTTCCCTTCCGAAGAAAGTTGTGCTACGTATATTCATTGCTCAGTAAATATCCGTTGGCTTTGGCCGGGTTTGAACCCGCAAACGTTGGGCCCTGCTTTAGGTGAGCACTTGTTTTCAAGACCATCAAGGCCCACAAATTTACATTACTGAAATTTTGCTTCCATTTTGTTGACTTCTCACTTTTTATTGGGTTAGTGCCACGTTTCTAAATACTCCTTAACTTAATATTCTTACTGTCCCTCGTGCTCTTAAGTGTCCTTAAATTATTCATATCTTGGGCACACAGTCCGTATCTCTTATCATGTGATATTGTGATAATTAGTGAGAATGTTTGCTATTTTAACCAAAATTCGTTGAAAGAAAACAGTTTCGTCAAATTTCAAAACAACACTTTCACTTTAAAAAACTGTATTAACTATAGCCTTTATTTACTGAAATTTTCCATGAATTGCTATAAAAGGTAAATAAATAGAAATCTTGATACATTTAGAAATTGGCATCAGATTATTTATCTTACTTCTGTTGTTGATCTCATTTCGATGTTAATCTATTTGCTGGTGATTGATTCTCCGTAGCCAATGAGAAAGATTATTTGAACTCTCACGATGTAAATACTCATGGATACATTATTTTGTGTACACATAAATCTGTGATTCGGGGGTGAACTCTTACTTAGTGTCATATGCAAAACTTTGACTAAACGCCATAACCACCGAGGCCGCTTATTATAAAATAATTTGCATATCTACATCTTGACACTTAGGGGGTCATCAATTAAAGTGCTGGCTCCATAACCCGATGTTTATGGGCTCAATCCCAGATGAGGTCGACGGATTTTTACCAATCAATTAAGTAGTATAACTCCCTTCATAGGGCAAGTAAATCCGTCGATCCCATATTGATTGTGGCATGTAAAATATCCCAGAAAGGTATGATTAGATAACTTTCCAACAAAATTTGTGTAGGCTCTCTCTCTCACACACACACTAACTTACATAAATTTAGTATGGAAAACAACCACCGCATTTTCAAGACTTCCTTAGTGTGTGGTTTCTTCCAGGTGGTGCGGGTGGGTGACACACATTAACGATTCGAAGGGCAGAGCGCACGCGCTGGACGGGATGTATAGGAAAACACAACAGGACCAACCTTCAAGATGTAGACTCACTATTATTATTCTCATCTTAAAATATTTATTTGGTACATATCGTCTAAAACTCATACAAGTCGTAGATCTTCCTCCAACTATGGTGTCCATTTGATGATTTTCTCAGGGGTAGAGGATAACTTTCGGACCCACAGAAAACAAAATAAGAAAGCTCTCCTTTGAACTATCTCAGGTTTGCGGGTTGAACGCAACCCCCCTCCCCCTCCGGCCTCCACCCAAAAACCATCCACCCCTGTTTCCCTGTTTTACAAAACCCTTGCAACACAATCCTTCAACTTCCCTTCAAATTATAATTGCAAAGCGACTGAACGGTTGGGTAGAGTTTGACGCGAACACGAGACGACTTAGATGGAGAGTGTACTATATCCAACACTATCCAACCCTCATGAATACAGAAATTCTAACACTACGACGTGAATTAACAATGCAGAGCTGTATTCGGCGTTAAACTTCAAAGTTTAAATCAGATATGTATAGCTAACTACCTATTTTACTTAGAAACTCTTAGTGCATGCTACCACTTCAACGTGAAAAAAAAATACTTATTTTTAGTTGGAACAATAAGATAAAAGCTCGTTTTTAATGGTAGGTCGTGATTTGAATCCCACTTAGGTATACTGAAAGTAATTTCTACATATGTCTTTAATATCCCCCTTCATCAATTTCTTCCAAGCAACCCTCTTAGTCCCTACCAATTAGATTAAGTAATTAATTATGTTAATGAATTGCTCTCTGCATCAAGAGCCTAGGTAAAAAAAAAAGTTTACATAATTCCCTACAGAAATGTCTTCATTCAATGACTACCTAAAAAACTATACGCGAACGATGGTATTCCACCATATGACACAAAAAATAATTTTGACTAAAACATCACCCGCTCCAATGGTCACATATTCTAAGGCATCACTTTCGTGATAAGCCCAAGAGGGGAAAATCGGGTTCCGAGTCTCTGCTAAATGTACCAAGAGAGTTTCTTTATTGTTGTTATTATTATTATTATTATTATTAGCAGTGGCATTGCGTCTTACTACCCGTTCGGGTTGTACGCATTCTTTATAATGATTGCCCACTTTACCTCCACACAAAAGCGGGTATACTTCATCCAAATTCAACCTTCCCTATACTCACAAAATTAGCGTAATTAACATAAATGCTACTCGCTTCAGTAGACGCATGGTCTATGGTTTCATTCTCGTAAAAGTCATCAGTTTAACTGGGTTTTTTTTCTCCAATGGGGTTTCTCAGTCTTTGTACAAATGAATGCTGGTGCAGTTCCTTATATGCCAGCCTCATTGTCTTCACTTGAGTTAGCTAGCAATGAGCGTGAACATTTATACTTTTTGAATAGTTATTTCTAACCAGTGTGAGAGATTGATTTCTTCATCAATATTAATTCGCAGCTTGGGTAGATTTTATCCAGCTTTCACTTTAAGTTAACGAGAAAATTGTTTCAAATAGGTATTTTAGCAGTTGTGTTCGAATATTAATAATATATCGTTGAAAGTTTAGAACTGGAGAACCGTTCTGATTATGATTGTACTTAACTTGCAAAATAATCAAAACGAAATTGAACGAGAAAACTTTAAAAGCACGTAACAATCACATTCATACATGAAAGGTGAAAAGTGCTTGCAACAACCGTGCAAGTTTCGAAATCATTTGCACCTAAATGTATCGATCGATAAACTTTGTACCACCGCGTGTGTAAGAGAGTAGGGGTTGGAGGGTGGGATACACCGGGGGTAGGTAACGTATTCACACGTGACTCTTGTGACGTCACACTGAAGGGTGGTCACGTGATTTATTAATGATGGCGGGGGATGGTAATCCCTGTTGGTCGTGGCTTATCACTGATGGGATTCAAAGGGGGGTGGCTATGTTGATGTGCGTTGGGAAAGGTGACGAAGAAGGATGGATGTTAGAACTGTTTCGGGGTTTGTGGAAAGGGTGAGGGGGAGCGGGGGAGGTTTGGTGACAAACCGGGAGGGCTTTCGTGTTCAGTGAAGTATATAAAGACTAATAGTTGTTTAAAACACTATTCCTAGACGTTGGACCGGTGTGTGGGTTTCTAAAAAGATAAAAAATGTGGAAATTGAAAAATTTTCTATTAAATTCAACTGTGTTATTTTTTTTAATGGGCTACTAACAAATTTGGCAGTAAAAGAAATTAAATAAAAACTTAATAAAAAAATGGATTACCTCAAATCAAAACTACATCTCCTTAAAGTGCAAGTGTCTTAAGAAGTGGTTGCGCACCCTTAAGCATTCGGAGTAGAAAGGTCTATAAATTACCACCTAATTTAACTCTGCACCTGACAATGTAGACCTACAGTCAAACTTGAATTGGAAGGGCCTTATCAAACATGTACAAAAGCTACTAGGTCCACTTTAATGTATTCATATTTCATATTATGAGATCTGCAGTTGTCAATTTGATAAGTATTATTAAAATATATAAAATAATACATTTTGGCCGCAAAAAAACTTTGTTTTTTTATTAAGGACCCTTTCTATGAAGATTATTACTATCTAGATTATTTCATATTAAGACAAATATTTTTGTTTAACTTTTGTGAAATACCGAAAACAAATTCCAGTGTTACGCTGGGAGAATATGTCTTCAAATAATCTATTTTTCTCTCTACTAACAAGTCTAGAACACCAATATAAAGTTGGGCATAGGAGAAATGTAGATTTCTCCTTACTCCTTTATCTTTGAAATAAACCGTTTCTTAAACACCTATTCTAGTAAGAACCATTAAAATTATGGTTACGTTGTTTTTTCATTTATAGAAAGATTTAAAAGTGACCACATATATTATGTGTGATGATTGGATGCTGAATAATTCCGAGGGTGTCATTGGCCAATATTAGGTTTTACTATTTTATATGACCTACAGGATGTGTTCTAATAAAAGGAAAGTCAATAAAAATTTAGGAATCGAGTCAATAAAAACTTTCTTCAAGATAAGATAAAATTAATAGAAAGCGTCTTTAACGTATGCTAATAAACCTAGGAAAACTCATTCTTGTCAACATTTGCTTCGGAGGGCTGACAGTTATAATGAAGAAACATAAAAATGAGGTGTTTTCGCTATTATTCTAAGGAAACACAAAACTAAGACAAATGAGATTCAATATAATTGCAAGTCAGACCACTGAAGTTTATATGTATTGAGATACAAAAAATGGAATGGTTGTTCCTATTGATTGAAAAAATGTCCGTATCATCTAATTCTCTGGCTTTAAGGTAGATATGTAGGAAACGCGAGAAAAGGCCAGTATTTTTTCAGTTTTTATAGCAAAAACCTTCTTTATTTTTTTGACAAAATAAATAAAATATTGCTCCAGTACAAACATAGAATTTAATTTTCTTTACATGGTGACGTCAAATTTCTTTAATATCTATCAAAGGTGTCCTGGAATTTAATGACAACTATTTCTCTGCATTTAAAAAGTTGTTTAGATAATGCTACCATGCTCATGACAGATATTCAACAACTGTTGATATCACCATGTGAAGAAAATTAAATTCTATGTTTGTCCTGGAACAATATTTTATTTATTTCGTTAAAAATTATGTGTTTGCCATAAAAACTGCAAAAACACTGGCCTTTTCTCGCGTCCTCTTTTCATCCCACCTTAAGCACCTCCAAAGTTCATGGCCGGTCAGGACGTATATTTGCCATTCAACCTTATTCTGAGACACCTCCATCCAAACCCTAACCTGACAACCCATATTCCATAAATCAATTTTCACATTATCCTCTAATTGACGTCTTGGTCCACTGAAGGATCGTGTTTCTTCAGTTTTCACAACTAAAATGTTGTGTACAGGCCTGTCATGGCACATACGCGCCACATGATCCACCCACCTCATTATTAATATTATTATTATTATTATTATCACCCCGTCTTACTACCCGTTCGGGTTGTACGCACTTACGCTAATGTGTAATGGTAGGGTGATTGGGAGATGAAATGGAGGACCTACAGTTTAACGTGGAATCCGAACCACGGTGGAGGCCTGGCATTCCCCACATTCACAAGATGTCTTGTCAGAGGTGAAGTAAGGGTTCGGTAATCAGATAAATCTGTGCCGGGACCGAGGATTGAACCCCGGACCTCCAGCACAGAAGTCTGACACCTTACCCTTAGACCACCAGATCACCTCACCCACCTTAGCTTTCGTGCCTTGATTATCATTAATATGTTTGGAACTGCATCCAAACCATAAAGCTCTTCATTATGTAATTTTATTAATTCATTATGACACATTGGCTCAGTCGGTAGCGTGTCTGTCTATTGAGCTAAGGGTCCCGGGCTCGATTCCCGGCATGGCGAAAAATTTGTCATAGGGGAAATTTGGGTTTATCTTCTCATATTGATAAATTAACGGTCGGGGACTGGATGTTGTGCCTGGCCTAGTCTTAAGTTGTATTGTGGAGCATATGAAGCTACGGCAGGCCTTGATAGCGTGTAGTGGAAGATATATGGCTTGAATAAAAAAACTGATTCGGGCCACAGGCTGGAGACTGTAATGGATTCATTATCTTGTTTGGTCGTCTCTCTTGGACAAAAATATGTTTCTCTTTATAATTGTCGAACATTTTTCATTAATGTTAAACCACTAAACCCTTGCGAAACTTTCGCACATTCAACCTTTGCCTCCCTCCTCCCCCTCAAAATTAATATTTTGTGGACTGTTGAAATTAAATACTCGGCGAAGTTAATACACAAAATAGAAAAGAAAGTTTATTTTCGGTATTTGATACAAAAATATTGTTAGATTTTTCTTTAAACTTAAACCTTAAACAAACAATGTGTTTTAACGTAAACTGTCAGAAGTCATTAAAATCCTATCCACTGATACCTTATTCATCGCTGTAGGCTTTGTATTAGTTGAGAAAAAGGGATGTTGACAACAGAAATAATATAAAAGATAATTATTGTGGAACCCAACTTTTCCCCATCAATCGAGTCAATATTCAATTTTGTAGGTTTAATTTGACAATTAAAAAATAAAAACTACCAACAAATTAAAAAATGATAATATTTTCCACTCAGAATTAATTAAAGTATTGTTGAAGATATAGCTTACAGAGGTCTGTGAAAAACTATGAAGACAAATAAAAAAATCTGAGAATTAAAAGTGAAGAACCTTTTCTCATGTCACTACTCTGACATAACTTCTTGAGTAAGAGTTGGTAATTACTGTGTATTTAATATCCTAGTCAAGTTAGCGCTTTTTTTGTTTTTTACAATGTAAAAGAATTATAAACATGAGAACATTTTAAGGGTACAAAGATAAAAGGGAAAGATTCCAATTTTATTTCAAATTGAGCTATTGTTGCAATTTGCCATATAACCATGTAACATATATAATGCACTTTAGACTATGATTAAAAAAAAGTCGCTGTCATATTTACTTTTATTTTTTTAAATTTGATAGGGTGTTTTTAGAGTATAAAAGTCACTTTCTTGAAAAATAGGGACTTCATAAATGTTTTTTCCCCCCTTTTTTTGTTCTTCAGTTTGAAATCTCGTTTCCACTGCCCATAACACAAGGGTTGATGTTAGTTATTTTAATTTCACTATAAAACTACTTTTGTGTGCATCAAAGTAAAACATGTATCCAAATACTGGCCATTGAAGCAAAACACAGCCATTGTCCTCAACATCCAGACTCTCATCTTTGCGATATCTACCGAATAACACACACACACATATATATATATATATAGCTTCAATGCCCAGTATATAAATATATAGTATCACAATTATATATATATATATACTTTACTTTAAAAAACCTTATTAAATAAGTAATTTAATAAAACATTTCTAAATTAAAATGTAAGCATTAAAAAAAGTCAATTTAATTTTACTAAATATAGAACCAATATTAAGAAAAAATCAATGTATAAAATTATATGTGGTTGAAGGAAATACGTAATCATTCAATGGTCCGATTACCTCCCTTTTGTGGTGAGAATGAAATTGCTGTATCAATAAAATAAATAAAACAAAAAGTATTACTCTTATTCAAGTATTAGAAATAAAGACAGATGGTACACATTTTTACGGTATAAATATATGTATTATATTTTCAAATACCAAGTGCTTAGCCTGGAATACATACCCAATATTTGAACAGGAGGCACGCCATCTTTGTTTAGGGGTAGTAGCGAGTGATCAACTGTTGTATCTGCCTCGTCACACCCCTTAACGCCCTTAACTTCTTGGCCGGGTATTAACGAAGCAAACATAACAAGGGATAGTCGTAAAGTTAGTTGGCAGCCCTATGCACACGGCCATCTTGATGTCACACACGCTCGTAAAACTTCTCGTTTAATAACGTTGCAGGACAACTGGCACGGCTTTTTCGATCGTAAAAAAATATATACTGTAACACACTTGGCTCGAATGTTTGCTTGCTCTGCTGCATTTAAAGTGCACAGTAACGCTTATAAAAATATGCAACAACGCAAAAAAATAAAACTGTTGCCTTTCCTTTAATAAATAAAATAATACAATGAAGCTACTTATGAAAACAAGTTTCTATATCTTTAGTAGGTATCTATCTAAATTTGGTTGAAGCTTTGCGACGGTGGATTTAAATATTTCATATGAATGGAGATAAGGTTATGGGCTTTAATTTTGTATGAAATTCTACAAGATAATATTCCAATTTTATTGTAGATTTCGCTTGTGTGAAACAAAAATATATATTTATTATGCGATAGTACTTTCCATGTATGGTTTATTTTTAAGTAAATATCCAGCAAATTTGGTCCTTTAAGACACGTTTTAAAGTTAAAGTGGTACTTATTTTTAAAGTAATCACAAATAATTATAAGGTCATAAACTAGTCCAAGCCTCCCTCGTTAGAGAGGTTAGGAACTCCAAGCTTATTAAGGCGATCGACCTTTTCATTTGGCGTGGAAATACAGAGCCATGGGAACAAACCAAACGGTTATCTTACAAAAAAATTATTGTTTTGTAATCTTTTAGGAAACGGTTTGCTCAAGAATAGAAGCATGTTGATTAAGCTATACTTTTATATATACATACCTCCTCTATAGTTTTAACAGGGATCGAATATCAATAATTTTGACATTTTTCAATAGAAAACTGCCGGCTTCATAACAAAAATTAAGAAAATTTAACATCTAATAAACATTGATACATAATCTTAGAAGAGGTGTTGAAAATATTACTCTAGAAATTTCACTACTTCTCGAGAAAACTGATATTTCCAAAAGTAGTATTTTTCCTCAAGACCTGTCCGGTAGCGAGCGCCATATACTGTTTACGTAATCTATCTGTTCTTGTTGGCGCGGAAGGATACTCGGTTGTGAAGCCACGCCTTTCACCCTGCCACCCACCATCCCACAAACATAGGTTTTAGACTTGCACTCGACAGGGCCAAGGGTCTTAAGAGATTGGCAATTTTGCCAACAAAATTGCATATTTAATAAAAATAAATAATTATGCTATTTTAGGTTTAGGTAAGTTGTACTTGTAAATCTTATTTTGATATAAATTGTTGTTAAAAAAAATACAAATTAAGTACTATAAATTATATATATAGAGTCTATTACACATTAATGTTATGCCCCACATTCATTTCTACACAAAACTGTCATTATATAGTATTCTTTCTAGCTATGGATATTAAAAATATTAATCAATTACAATCGCACTGCTGTTTCTCAAATCATACATAATTAATTTATTAATAAAATATGATATTAGCGACTGTATCTTAGACCCTATAACCTGCAGGAAAAAGTTAGTTAAACATTGGCTGTTATGTATATTTTGGTCCGTTTAGTTAGCAAAATTTTTTACATATTTTGAGCAACAGAAAAAGCGATTAGTAATCAATCATTATGTGAAATTCATATAAAGTTCTAAAAAATCGATGAAGCATTGAAACAATATATTTCACCTTTTAAGCCCGTTTGCTTGTTTGTTTAAAAGTTATTTATCTTTCACTAAACCGGTAAAGATAAAACATAATTAATAAATACAGGCTTAGTAAATAATATATGTAATTCATAAGAAGAATAGAAGTCGACAAGCATCAATTTGAAAATCAATAAAAGGTTCGTAAAGACATAATATGGATGAAGCATTGCGCTTTGCGGGTGTCAAACATGGACCACCGGTGCGACTGAAAGGAAAATATTAGAAGAATTTTAAACATGGTGATTCAGAAGAATGTTGAAAATATTTTTTTTTTAATTATTTATTATTATTATTATTATTATTATTATTATTATTTAGCACCGCGTCTTACTACCCGTTCGGGTTATACGCTTTAAGAACTAATTACGGTAATGGATCAGGAATTGGGAAGGTTGAATTAGAGGAAGTGAACTCGCATTTGCGTGGAGGGAGAGTGGAAAACCATTTAGCAAAAACCACCCCCAGTTTACCCGACCGAGGTTCGAACCTCGAGCTTCCCGTCCTCAGCAGTCGAGCAGCTCAACATCACTAGCGCGTTAGCCAACTACGCCATTATTAATATTAATGATGGAGATTGTTTAGAATAAATAAGTGCTAAGAAAAGCAAATGAAGAAAGGAAACTTTGGAAAGGTAAAGATCAAAGGAGATGTAACATGATAAAACATAAACTTAGACATGAGATTTTGATGAAGATGATGAGGAGATGTGAAAGGGAGAAAGTCAAGAGGGAGAACAGGATTGGAGTACGTGAATCAGATAACGAACGATGTTGGCAGAATAAGGTACAAAGATGTAAGAAATCTGGTGCAGGTTAGACAAACTTGCAGAGATGCAGGAAATCAATCACAAGATTAATGACCTATCGATGATTGTATGTTCTTCACCAAATCCCTTTGGGTTCTCGTAAAACATTGGGATAAAGTCCTTGTATAATATCTAAGAACTTTTTAATTTCCTCTTTTCGACCTGTGTATCGATAATTTATTTTCCCTTCCGGAAAAATAACGATATTGTTCTAGGAATAACAAATTTTAAGTAAGTATCACTAATCAACATCCTTTTACTTTAAATTTAAAAAAAATTACCTTTCAAAGAATTAACATGAAAGATAAATTATTTATTAACTGTACATTAGACTTAGTAAATATTCTATTCCCTAAAAAGATTATCAACTTTTCCGGAAGCCCATCAAGGAGGTTAGTTGCTGAAGGGTTGACTAGCCGTTAGTGGGAAAGAAGGATAAAGAGGGTCTCGTGACCTCTTTGAACGAGTTCCTTCCTCAATTAAAGGTAATATCATAACCAAACTGTTCTTGGGAATAAAAACATAAATGTTCCAAGAGTTACAGTGGTTATTTTATCCATTTCATCAGTAAATATAGAAGGACATAACCAAAATCTGTAAAGTAATAATTGGTTAATTCACCCTAAGTGTGTTTCACAAGGATCGTTATTCGCCAGAAGAGTACCCAAGAATGTTTTCTGGAGACGGGGAAAGGGGTAAGCGGTGTTAAAATTATGCAATGTGTGCAGTGTTTTAGTAAAATCCCTATATTTCATTCTGCACGTAATTAAAATGCGAATCTTTAAAATAATAAAGGCATTGCGTGTACCTGGTAAAATTTCATAGCTTGCTTACTTTCTTGGTATATGACACTAGTATCGCAAAAGTTCATGGGCACGCCTATAAAAGTAATATATATATATATCCTTATCTTGACTAATTATCAACAGTCCACCTCATTACACATTGTCTCTATATTGAGCTATCCAGTCCACCTCATTACACCCTATCCCTATATTGAGCTAATTCTATCCAGTCCACCTCATTACACCCTATCCCTATCTTCAGCTATATATATCCAGTCTACCTCAATGCACACTCTCTTTCAGGTTTACTCTAATGCTACCCTCTCATCTGCGTCTAGGTCTTCCCATTGCTTTTCACTCAATACTTAGAAAGCAGCTCAAGTTTATTCCATTCGCGCAGCCCATACCACTCAGCGTAACCTGCGATATTTAATTACACTAACAATGTCTAGTCGTGAGTAAAGGGTATCCTATTCTAATACATTTTGTACAATTGAGTCTTACATTTCAAGCTAGTTAGGGCGTTTAGTAGCAGTTGAGCGCATCGACTGAGGTACGAGGAATACCTAGTCTTTTCTTATTCTTATAAATTGCTTTGCTTCTGACTCGGTTTTTAATTAATTTAAAAAGATCTAATTAAAAGTTTTAAAATTTCGGCTTTGAGGTGGACACGTTCGTGCACAGGGACTACTAAATTTTTAAATGTCAACCCTTTGCGTGAGTTAGATAATAAGACCAAGGAAATAGAAGCTAGATATCATAACGGAATTATGTAAGATGAGCTTTATACCTTACAGGGTAAACGAAGGGCTCATCCATCCGAGATTTGATCTCCAACCTCCTTGCCACGGTCAAACCAGACAAGACAATACTGATGCCTTTATCCACGTCCCCGTTGTTGCGGGTATGTTCGTTATTAAAATATACACACAGCGGTAGCCGAGGGAGGTAAGGCGACAAACTTGCACGGCATGATGGTCACCTGACACAGTGGAGGGTTGGGTTTCAATCTTACCGTGGGTGAATCGAGGGAGTGGGCGGAAAGAGGTAAATACAAATGATATATATATATGTAGTTAAGGGAATGCCAAACGGTCGATTGCTCGAGGTTTTATTTTCGTTAGCTCAACCGAGAAACTAATTTCGAACTCCCCGAAATAGTTTAGCGTTGAAGAGAGTTACCTGAAGTCTAGAATATGCGAGGATTATAAATATCGAAGGGGAAAAAAGTCTCCAGTTTTAAATCTTTTGGCGCTCCTTATAAAAGCGTTGTTCTACTCTTTTAGCTTGTGTGTGTCATAAGTTTCAGCTGAAGGTGGTGAAATTTAATACAAACTTTTTATCATATCTTGATAAATGCATTCAATTAGGAATTAAATATTATTAAAATAATAAACTGTACGAAAGTGAATGTAATTATTTTCAGTAAGTTACACGCTGTGTTTTTAAAGTGTATTTAAATACCATTTTGTTTCTAAAAATGTAATGATCCTTTTGTTTTCTAGCAATAAAAGTTCATTTATTGTGACAGTTACCAACATTTTTACATAATTTCCCATTGCAATTAAAAGGTACGAGGGGAAAAGGGGGAAAGTTTATTTTTTACTCAAATGGAGTCAGGGCTATCATCTGTTGAACAATCATGATACCTTTATAATTCACTTAATATTATGGTTAAAAGAGGCCTCTGTCATATTAATTATTTTTTAAGTATTTGGTTGGGTATTTATGGGTTTTAAGATATAAAAGTAATTTGTACTGTAAAATGTGCCACGTGACCTGCCTGCTCTTGACTCCCTGTTCCCTTTAGTTACTAACTCAAGCCACAGAGACTGAGCAAAGGCGCGATGGCCAAGTGTCTCTGTAATCTCACATTTCGACAGTATCTCCAATCCACGATGAGTTTGGCGACCACTGGTCCAATTTGTTGGTGACGGTAAGGTTAAGGTTCGAATCCCAACCGGGTGTGTTTGAGGGATTTTTCTTAAACGTTGGTGACCTGACGGTCTAGGGGGTAAGATGTCAGACTTCTACGTTAAGAGTCCGAGGTTCAATCCTCGGTCCCGGCACAGATTTATATGATTACCAAACCCTTCCTTCACCTCTGACAAGACGTGTATTAATCACAACTTGAATTAATCACAACTTGTGAATGTGTGGAATGCCAGGCCTCCACTGTGGTTCGGATCCCACGTTAAACTGTAGGTCCTCCATTTTCATCTCACAATCAACCTACTATTAAACATTGGCGTAAGTGCATATAACCCGAATGGGTAGTAAGACGTGGTGATAATAATAATAACAATAAGAATACTCAGTAAGTTTAACTAAACTGCGTATAGCACCGGATGGATAGTAAGACGCATAGCAAAATAAAATGCCCAGGTTAACTTGACATAAATTTAAAATGTTTATAATTAATCATTAAAGGATTAAAGCTACATGTATCAATTAAGACCATACGCGTCGCAAGCTCTTCACTACAGAAAGGTACAGAATGAACCCATTTTCACTTTAAACTATAAATTACAAATCATTTTGTATCAAATGAATAACACGAATAATATGAAAACTAAATTAATTATATGTCATATAAAATGTTAACCTTTGAGGTGATAGTGTAGGGGACGCGAGAAAGAAGTTTATTTTCGGTAATTGATACAGAAATATTGTTAGATTTGTCTTTTAAATTAAATTCCAAACAAACCATGTGTTTTAACTTAAACTGAGTGTGCTATGTCAGAAGTTGGTGAAAAATCCTATTCACTGATACCTTATTAATCGTTGTAGGCTTTTTATTAGTTGAGAGAGAAAAAAGGATGTTGACAACATAAATAATATATAGGATAATTCTTGATGAAAACAAATAAAATCTTGCTTCATCAGAAACATAGTTTAATTTTCTTCACATGGTGATATCAACAATTTGTTGAATATCTGTCAAATATGTCTTGGATTTTAATGACAACTTTTTCTCTTCATTTAATTTTTTTTCTCATCTAATGCTGCCATGCTCATGACAGATATTTAACAACTAATGAATCAGATAGCCGAAGCTATAAGCTATGCATTTTAGTGAGGATAGCACCACTTAGATATCAAATTCTGAAAATTGAAATTAAGGCAGAGTCTTTGATGGACGTGCGGAAGTGGTCAGCTTATAAACTTTGCCTTAAAAATATGAGTGAAGAATGACCTGGGCACGGGACGAATCCTGGATATCTCAGTGGTAAGAGTATTGGCGTACTAAGCCGAAGGTCCCGGGTTCGATTCCCGTGTCCAGGTGTTATTTTTCAATTCTTAGAATATTTAACAACTGTTGATATCACCATGTGAAGAAAACTAACCTTAGTATTGAAGCAATATTTTATTTATTTTGGCCAAAATAAATGTTTTTCTGTAAAAACTGAAGGAAAGAAACACTGGCTTTTCTTCGCGTTCTCTATCTACCAACCTTAGCATAGCTCAAACGTGAGTTTTTATTTTTCTGAATTAAACCATTCTCTGTTGTTTTTTTACAGTACTAATGGTATCCCATTTGAGCATACTATTAGGGAATGGGGTATACTCTTGTGATGAAGCTTATTCCCTGATGATACTTCAATCTGAAAAGATAAGACAAAAATACTTCGTATAAGGTTTGCAGTAATAAAGGCACGAGATTTTTTTCCTACAGAAATACAGAGTTAAAAGAAATATATATGAGGTTCGATTTGATCAAAATTGAATTCCAATACATTGATTAAAGAGTGAGTCGATTTGATTGATCTAATATTAAAAAAAAGTCACGTATCTTCAACCAGGGCTACCACCCGACGAGGGATAAATTTCGTTCACAAGGACCGGGAAAGGGGTAAAACTGAGGTCGGACGCTCTACACTTTTAAAGTTACGCCCGAACACTTTTTTTTTAACTTACGTTTGTGATTTGACTTGTTGAGTTTTTCTTTTCCTGGGGCTTTTAAGACAAGCTTAGCAACCATCAGATGCACATACACACACATGCCATCACCTGAGATCGTACACCTAGTGAACTCTGAACTACCCTATTTAATCTATTTGCACACCACTTGAAAGTTAGTAAGATTCCATCTGACTGGAATTCAAATAAAGTAGTCATCTCTCTTTCGCTTGGACGATCCATAAATACGTAACGCCTAAACGATTATCCCCACGGTCTGAGGCCAGGCCATTATTAGACCCCTTAAAGATAAAAGGGACGTAATGAGCAATACCGTCTATTGTTTTTGCATTTTGTTAATGTAGCTCAAAGCTGTTTAGCTCCAGGACATGCCAATCGAAGACTAATATGTTATTCAACTCAAGGACATGTACTGTACTGTACATCGAAGGTTAGTAGTAAGTTTTTCAACTCTAAGACAAATCAATTTAAGTTTTATGAGTTGTTCAACTCCTGGACAATTGAATCAAAGGAGGCCGTTGTTGAACTCAAAAAACATATTTACTCGTACATTGAAGTTTTATAAGTTATTATTATTAATATTAGCACCTTGTCTTACTACCCGTTCGTGTTATACGCACTTACGCTAATGTGTGATGGTAGGGTGATTGTGAGATGAAATGGAGGACCTACAGTTTAACGCGGAATCCGAACCACGGTGGAGGCCTGGCATTCCCCACATCCACAAGATGTATTGTCAGAGGTGAAGGAAGGGTTTGGTAATCAGATAAATCTATGCCGTGACCGAGGATTGAACCTCGGCCGCCAGCATAGAAGTCTGACACCGTACCCCTAGACCGCTAGGTCACCTTTTATAAGTTAGTTGTTCAACTCAAAGATCTGTACATCGAAATTGTATGAGTTGTTCAACTCTATGACATGTAAATTAAAGTTTTTTTAAGATGTCCAAAACAACCACATGTAAATTTAAGTTTTGTAAGTTATCCAACACAGCACATGTAAATTTAAGTTTTAAAAGTGTTCAGACACAAGCACAAGTAAATTGAAGTTTTATCGTTTGTTCAACTCAACCACATGTAAATTGAAGTTTTATAAGTTATCCGCCATAAGCACGTGTATATAGAAGTTTAATAATTTGTTAAACTCAAGCACATGTTAATTAAAATTTTGTAAACTGTCCAACTCAAACACGTGTAAATGGAAGTTTTATGAGTTGTACAACCTCAGGATAAGTAAGTATAAGGCTAATAGCATAAGTTATTCAACTCCTGGACGTGTAATTGAAGGTTAATAAGGTGTTCAACTTCATTACATTTTCATCAAAGGTTTATAAAGTGTTCAACTACAGTTCATTAATAAGCACGGGTTGAAGCCTAATTAAAGGGTGAATTCCAAATTAATCGTACCCTCCTCTTGTTTCCGTAACACCCAAGGTTATCAAATCCGTCCCCTCGGGGATTCAAACCGACTCTTTGCAGTAGGTGTTGTTGGGTCAGCACCGAACCTCTCGACCACGAGCAGTGGTTAAAACTAATCTAAACTGACACAGAGCAGGGTCTTTGTTTGTTGTGTCAGGAGCGAGGCACTACCAACACTAACGTTGCCTGGAAAATGCTAATTATCGTTAAACAACGTGATGTAGTCTTCACTTGTTTGTGCCCCGTGGTTGGCACCACTAGGGCGTAGACCTGTCAACATATCTACACTCTTAACAAGGGTGAACAAAATGACACTCTTCATGTGTGTGTGTTCAGTGGCTTGTCTTGGCTTAGAAAAATACTTATTAACAAATAATAAGAACCCGCTTCGGTGGCCCCATGGTCTGAGGCATCACTCTCTCTCAATATACCAAACTGCCGATGGCAGGGAGATCGATATTCGATTCCGGTTGGGTGTAATATGGATGTTATTACTAAATGGTTTTTCTAATCTCCCTTCACTCAAATAACGTTACACTTTCTTTAAAGTCAACTTTCCTCATTCCTAATACATTAGAGTAAATGTTGAATGTGGCAAGAAGAGATATACAGTTTGTTTCTACCATTGTACGAGTTGACATCGGTTCAACATTCAAAGCTAGTGGAACTACTTCAAGAAAGTAACTATAGTAGAACTACTTCAAGCCACGTTTATTGTAGAACTTATTCAAGACACTAACTAATTTATAATTAATTTAAGACACTCTCTTTAGTAGAACTACTTAACTATAAACTGATTAGTCTTTATGTAGCTTTTTCTTTCACTGCCATGGTAGTTCCTAAAGTAACTAAAAGTTTTATATTGGCTAATAAACAGTGCATATATATATATATATATATATATATATATATCTTGATCAGTATAACACGGATTCAAACTAGGGTCCTTTAGACTTGTGGTTGACCCCTCTAACCATTCAACCAAGGGTTCAACTCTTTCACGATCTGGCTCTGAATTAAAGGAAAGACAGGTGTGCCGTTTGTCCACCCCTGAATTGTAGACGCACAACAAGTGACGTTCTGGTAATGTTGCCGAACAACAATATAAACCCTTCCGTTCTCATTCCCTCTCCATTCCTTCCAAGCTCAACAACAATTATTATAATCTAGACCGGCAGCAAACAGAAAACAGATTATCATTCAACCCTTAGGGGAAGCGTAGCTGGTAGCTACGACTGTAATAACTGAGACCAGGCATAGACGCATCATAGGCCGGAATGTTCTTCATGTCGAGAATTTGGCCTCGCCGACGTCATATGTTTAGTGGCGGAGTTTGGTTTGGTTGCGCAACCCTCCCCTCTCGGTGCTTAAAACATTTCACCCCTTTAATAACACCCTCCACAAAGTATTAGATCTGCTCATTTTACAAAACAACAAAAATCAAGTTGACAGTGCAATTATTATGATTAGCACCGCGTCTTACTACCCGTTCGGGTTATACGCACTTACGCTAATGTGTAATGGTAGGGTGATTGTGAGATGAAATGAAGGACCTACAGTTTAACGTGGGATCCGAACCATGGTGGAGGCCTGGCATTCCTCACATTCACAAGTTGTGATTAATACGTGTCTTGTTAGAGGTGAAGGAAGGGTTTGGCAATCAGATACATTTGTGCCGGGACCGATTATTGAACCCCAGACCCCCAACACAGTAGTCTGACGCCTTACCCATAGACCACCAGGTAACCAATAGAGCAAATAAAAACTCGTATGTCACAAGCATCTTGTAACAGTTGATTTTTTTTTTGTTAGAAATGTTTCCGGAACCTTCTAGATTATGCATATTTAGACATTAGTTCAACAGGAAATTCACAAAATGCGCAAGATCTCAAAAATAAAGCGCTGGTTGAAAAACTTAAGATCCATACCCTGGTTTTGGTTGGAATAACATTCTATAAAATTCAAACCTATTTCTTTGCGGCCAACACGAGTAACATTTTGCTATATTAGTAATATTATTTTATAGGTGTTGATAATATCTATCAAGCGTCACAACTGCAGATAACCAGATTGATTGTATTTTGTTTGGTAACTAACAGATACGGTTCTTTCTACCAAAATAATCCCCCCCCCCCCACACGGGCCCGTAGCTCCACTACTGCATAAATACGTCAGTTGCTAGCTACAAAACATTTTTGTTGTGGAGTGGTTTTTTTTTACGCTTCCCTCTACCCTTCCGGTTTATAATCATATTATGCACTAATTGAAATAATGTGTTAGAGGGTGGATTCAAAGGAAGGGTAACCACATTTGCGTCGAGGGAGAACTGAAAACCATACAGGATAAACCACCGTTAGTACACCCGTCCGGAATTATATCCATGTTTGATATAATTTTTGTCCTACTTTTTCTAATATATATATAGTCATCATACGTATTGAAGTCCCTTGTGAGGTCAATTCCATAATACGTCTATGTTCCAAGCAATAGTGTGTCCTCGCACAGGCCGTAACTAATGTGTAAAGGGAAATGTTGTTTCAGATGTGAGCGCCAAGGTTACATTTGCTATCCTTTGTTGTTTGTTGGTACGTACACAAGTTTACAATAATTAAACGCTACCAATTATGTGGGCTAATAGGTAGTGTCAATACAAAAAATATCGTAATAGATTATTCAGTACGGGATTTATACTAGTAAACGCGTGTTAACCATTAATTTGATAATGGCGGTAAAGTTATGAATCAAAGGCGTCAGTAACACGTCGAAAATATAGTTGGTACTTGATTTAGTTACCTCTGAAATGTGTTTGGTAACATAGCGACAAATGTGTTTGGGGAAGTTTATTTTACCAATATTCAGATACCTAAGAGTTTCATTTAAAGTGAAAAGAAGAGAGTCAAAACATTAACTAAGACACTTAATCTAAATTAAAATCTTCGAGATAAATAGCACGTATCAATATTAATTTTTGTCTGCATAGATAAAAGGTTATTTAGGAAATAAGAATCTCAAAACACAATTTTTAACACCAAATTGTCCTCCTTCGTTGGCAGCATGGTCTAAGGCGTCACCCTTTCACAACAGACTGGAATGTCCGAAGACGAGCAGATTATAGTTTAAATCCCAATCAGCTGTGCTGAAGGAGGTTTTTTTTTTCTTAATGGTTCACAACGCAAATTCGGGTACACTTCCTTTCAAGTTAGACTTCTTCATCCCTAACACATCACCATAATTAATAGTCTACATATGCGTTTAATCCGAATGTAAGATTCAATCAAATAAATGTTAGAATTTAAAAACAAATGTCCTAAGTGCTCGATTGATTGCTTATAGCTATATAATCAAAATCACTCGAAATGAACTATTAAAAAGAAAAACCTTTCCAAGCAGCTGCCATATTTAAACGGATAAGGAATTTGTAAAGCCATGTTTGTGCAGTAAATACATCATTTAGACTAGGTTCAAATAACCCCCCTGCCAAATTTATTCAAAATTTGCCCACGCATTTAACAGTTATCGCGGAACAAACTACCTGGAAGGCTACGCACTGAAAGCGCATAGGCCGAATTTGTGTAACCTACCTACTTTGGAGTACATCCGTGGCACATAAGGTAGGAGCATGAAAAGCACGCCATTGTCTGTAGTTTCTGGGCCACATAATAATAATTAGGTTAGGTTAGGTGTTCCCCTAATATGGCAACACCTAACCTAAGCTAAACTAACCTAGTTATTGTAAAGAGTAAGGGGATTGCCTATAGTAGCTCTTTACCATGTCGCCACGCTATGCAGTTGTTTTTCCCCGGGCGTTTTTGATACAAGGTCTAGGTGCGCGTTTTGATCCAGATCTTAGTGCGTTTTTGATATGAGGTTTCTTCCTCTTGAACGCTTTCGATGTTTTCCGACGGGACAGTCATACAAACGAAATGACAAATGGTTGAATTATAACAGAACTCAAGACATCTTGTGAATGTGGGGAATGCCAGGCCTCCACCGTGGTTCAGATCCCACGTTAAACTGTAGGTCCTCCATTTCATCTCAACAATCAGCCTACCATTACACATTAGCGTAAGTGCGTATAACCCGAACAGGTAGTAATACGCGGTGCTAATAATAATATTATAACAGAACTACGCTACGCTCGATCAAAAAATTGGTGAAGCTCAAGAATAGGCTATGTGTGAAATAGATATGGTCAGCAATAAATGGCTGCTGAAGGAGTGCAGTTTGAAAGGGAATCCAATAGGCCAATGTGAAAGAATCGTCTGATGTGGGTTTGGGTCGATAGGATAGGTGTGGGTCGAGTAATGAAGAAATTATATGAAGATAGAGTGTGTGGATCAAAAGGAAGGGGCAAGCCATGTAAGGCATGGCTGAATGTTGTAGACGAATGTGCGAAAAAAGAAAAACAATAGTAGTTTTAAGAATAAAAGAGCATCTATGACTCGGTGTCTGGATGTTGTTGAAGCTGAGGAAGTATTCAAGTATAGGGAAATGTGGAGAATGTATTAAGTCCGGAGTTGTTTTTTGAGCTATATACACAGTTTCTTGCCTACCTCGTAAGGGAAAGGCGTGATTAGGAATGTGTGTGTGTGTGTGTGTGTGTGTGAGTGTGTGTGTATATGTATGTATATGTATATGTATGTATGTATGTATGTATGTATGTATGTGTGTGTGTGTGTATGTATGTATGTATGTATGTATGTATGTATGTATGTATGTAATGTATGTATGTATGTATGTATGTATGTATGTATGTATGTAATCCCATGCGCAATACTTTGATGAAAATATAAAAAAATATTTTCTTTGATAAAGACTTTGTCTAAGCTAAAGACAATAAAAAAATTATCTATTGAATTAAACACAACTAGGCGTAAATTTTAGTTTCAAAGAGACGTTCCGGAGATGCGTATGGGGTATGGAAGGGGAGACCCTTTCTACTTTGGATGAAAATTGTTATATTTTAATAACAGTAGCACATCTTCAGGTCAACACATTTATCTTTAAGTCTTCATCTGTCAATTTAAACACATAAAATAGGTCAATATTGGGTCTGACAGGAATATACACTTTCGTACTAACGAGAGAGACAAGATATACATGTGTGTGTGTGTGTGTGCGTTTTACAGGAGGCTTGATGTACCCTGAGCCAGCTCCAGTGTGGAACGTGTTAGATGTGATTATGTTCCGTGTACGCCCCCCATGTCACATGAGCCACATGTGTTATAGTAGTGCCACACACACACACACACACACACACACTCTAGTACTGGTCAGACGAGACACACTATCCCAGCGGATTAGGCACTTTCCTCAACACGGAGCAGACGGGAGTGTTTCAACATGGGGAAAATGTTCGCCGTCGTCTTGGGTCTATTAGCAGGTGAGAATTTGTCATAGCGGTGGCTTTATCAGGAACTATACTTATTTGGAGTAGAATTATGACCAGGAAAAACCGCATACGACCGTTACAAAAAATTAAAATCAAATATACAGTACGTTTGGGTTATACGCTTATGTATTATGGCTTTAGGGATTAGGAAGGTTATATTTAGAGGAAGTTTAGTCAGATTTGCGTGGAGAAAGAGGGAAAAAACATTTTGGGAAAAATACTCTCGGTACATCCAACCGAGATTCTAACCTCGATCTTACCGCCATCGGCAATCTAGTCTACTGCGAGAATAGCGCTTTAAACCATGCGGCCACCGAAACGGGTTTCTAAATTGTTCTTCCTACAAAAATCCTATTATAGTTTCTGAAAACTAATCATTCCATTTAGAATATTTTTTAACATTTAACGTTTCGTAGTCGACTGTTTTACGTCTAGGCCTACACTAGCGTCCTTGGTGTTGACCCAGTAGGTCGGTCGAGGGGCGATCATTGAAGTAAGGTTGGTTTTTTTTACAATGTTTCCTCCCATTATCTTTAAAAATGAATTATTATCTATATATTTAAAACTTTATATAATTTGTTTGTACAATGATTGAGTTCTGCCAAACTTATTTTCATAATTTTTTTTAATGAAAGCTAATCCAACGATGCTGTGTCCAAAAGTTTCAAATTGGCAATTTTATAAAAACTACACTTTCTTTGGGCAAAAATGTATCGAGTTCTTTAAATATGTGTATACATATCTAGGATTACCAAAGTCTTAAATAAAAATGTCCACTAGCGATGCCGCAATCTATGTATGATTTCAGTTATTCGGTGAATGTATGGGTGCTATTAAAATGGGGTTCTTGATGCCATAAAAACAAATGGTGCGTTGCACCACAAATACTCTATTGCTCCTTTGCTTAAAAATGGAGATATTTACTCAAAACTCGTAACTCGTATGTTAAACGAAATAAAATTCATTTTTGCATAAACATTCCACCTCAGAAATAATATACACTGTTACAAAAACATATTGAGGATAAAGTAACATCTCCGTTCACCAAAGTGCATAACAACCAATTTCCCATACATCCATTTAAAATATATATTTACTAATATCTCGGAAACAATTGATTTTATAAAAAAAAAATTATCTCAAAGATAAGTTGTTTTGCTTATAAAATAGTTTCAGGGATATGACCAAAATTTTATATTTTTGCTTGCTTAAAGTACCCTCCAAGTCATTTTTATGCCAAATTAAGAGTTACGATTTTATTTGCAATGTTAAACAATGCGTAAATATTAAATTTAATCAAAATCGTTAGATTATACTCTGAGAAAATCATTGTTTTCTTTTCTCTCCGTTTAGTAAAGCACCCTTAGTTTTATGGTTGGATGGATGGTTCCAAAAACGACTCTAAGATACTTTATGAAAACTGTAGATACCAAGTTTTATCCCAATTAGTAAAATGGTTTCTTATCTAGTCCTGATAACAGACGGATAGACGGCATTGCAAAAAACCCTTTTTTGAGTTCTGGGCGGCAAGGGGTAGTAAAACGTCGACATCCTTAAAAATGTCTAGCTATTTTTTTTTACTGTCACAATACTTTATTTAGCCGCGAGGTGTGCGAGAGCAAAAGAATTTTAGCTAAAATAAATGGTTTTGAAGTAAAGTTTTTAGAAAAAAAAAATCACAAAACGTCTCAAGTTGCGCTGCATTTTGCTAGAAACTTTGTAATTTGTTCAAGAAATTAAGGCGAAATTTTGGTGATTTTTCACTTGGGTGTGATTAGTAGTGTTTCCTGAAGTTTGATAGTTTTAGTGGCTAGCGACCCCCACATTGACGCGAGTATAACTCTTAACATTTTTGGTAATATACCCTTTCATTTTCGACACAATAAAAGCATATACCTAAGACGTTTCCAACTAGACCCACTTTTTTTTTGTGGCCTACGAAGTTTCTTAGAAAGCACGTATTTTACTGTAGTAAAATCGATGTTTTTTAGCAGAGAAACCGAAAGTTTTGACCTGCGTGGGGAAAAAATCTATGAAAGCCCCAACTGAGGTTCATGTTTAATTTCTTCCTTAAATCTACTGGATTATATTGACGTATTAGAAAATAGTATATTTTAGTCGGTAAATCCGTTCGATACGTACATAAATAAACACGTTTAAATTAACACTTGTTATTTCACTCACAATTAAATACCCGTTCTCGTTATTTGCATAACTTCACAAAAATTATCCACCACTAGTCTCGTGGATTCACTTGTGGCCCCCGCTCATAAACTGGACACCCCCGATAAATAATAGTAATCAAACAATCTGTTTTCAAATATCTATTTTGCTGAGAATATAAACCATTTTCTCTAGTAGAACAATTGCTATTTTTACTAATATATATATATAGTATTTTGAGTCACAAACTAAAATTAAACACTGTCCTCCAGGCATTTAAGTCTTAAATCACCAAATATACTAACTTTTTTTATCTTCATTTTTGTTTGGGGGGGAGTGAGGAGGGTTAATGGTTTTGCGCTTCCTAAAAAGGGTATACCTATATAATTAGTGACAGCTACAGAACACGTCTTGTACGTACGAATACGTGACTGTAGATACTTAGTCCTATAAGGCGCTTTCCCTATATTAAAAAAATGGACTGTATCTATAAAATAATACATTATCATTTCTTGTGTTTAAGGTTCGGCCTACGTCAACGGTGTTCACAAAGTTTGGTGGCACAATACCAACTTCAAGAACCCTGCCAACTGGGACGTCAACAGGGAGCCCTGTTCCAAAGACACCGTTGTTCTCCCCAGTGAGCTTCAGCTGGCCGTGTCACTACCAGATGGCGATACCACGTTGAGAGGACTAGTGCTACCTCGTAGCGGCGAGTTGATACTACCACTAGAAGGGAGTTTGACGGTCACGGGGGACCACTGGATACCAAACGAAGAGCACAGCGGCTCAGCAGGTAAATTTGAATTCAATAGTAATAAGAAATATTGATATTGTTGTGGTTTAAATTTGTATATTCAATACAAACGTCTATATTAATATATAAAATATATTTTGTATAGAAATTATTGGTATTTTGTCAAGTTAGGTGCAAATATTTAAAAAAAACATATATGAATAATACATTTGTATCACTTTTATAAACATAAAGTATTCATTACATCCCTGTTAAATAAACTTAACACTTATGAGTCCTACTGAACACCTATTCACTTACATTTTGCTATTTTGAGACTTGGGGGCGGAGGGGGGGGGAGGTAACCTATATGGATAGTAAACAATTTTATAGATACCACGTCTGGGACTGTACCAGGATCCTCTAAACCAGTATTATAGTTCTGTGTATAATCCTAAAGGATTGTTAGATGTTTAATAAGTTTTTATAAATGTATAATTGGAGTTGTAGTCATAAAATAGTATACATTGTTGAAAGTAATTACGTGTTAAAATAAATTGTTAATATTTCTTAATTTGAAGTATATGTAAGTATTTATATATATTACTGAAATTTTATAAAAGTATACTTCTAAACATAAGATGTAATTTATATATCGATATAAATGTTATATCCATACTTATTTTATCAGCTTCTCTAGAAACTAATTTGTTAATAGTATAATTTAGGTTAAGAGGGGTTTCTTCAAACAAAAACTCCTGCAGGTTTTTTAACTATCTTTTTTTTTAATACAAAAAGTGTGTATGCATAGAAGGTACATGAACAATTGTTTAATACAAGTTGTGGCTGGTTCTGTAATATTTCAACTCACATAATATTCAAAAATACACACAAAAATATTAAAGCATCTCCTACAGCTCAATATTATAGAAAAGTCTAATTTTTAGATTGGTTTTAGAGTTTAAAAAACGCTTGGTAACTGGTCTGGATTGACTACATTGTTATTTGTAGGCTCACGATGACATGCTCCCCCCCCCCCCNNNCAGCCCTCTTCCGCCTTCCTTAAAGAAGGGCGATACACTTCTATGTATGATTTAAGTAAATTTACTGTAGTGTTATTTTTAAATTAAACATATATATAACCAATAACCACGCACAATAATGTCCCCTACCATTCCAGCCATATAAATTACAGGCTAACAGATAGGGCCTACAGAATTTGGTAAAAAAATAAATACGAACGTTAAATGTTTTAAAATATTGAATATGTTATGCATAACAAAATGTATACTACTAAACAATATACATTAAGTTATAACAATATGTACTCATTTAACTAACTTCATATAAAGATGCTAAAATTTACAAATGTTAATATTTATGAATTTAGCTCACTTCGTCACTGGTCAGTTCGCTGTCACTTCCTATTTTGGGAAGGCCTTCTTTCTTGCCTTTCGTTGGGCAAAGGCATTGATAATGACCTTGAAATTCATCTTCCACGACATATTTTCCTCAATGTTCAGCAGTGTCATGTCTGATAACCGGTCCTCACCTATTGTTGATATGCCTTGTGACATGTCTTTCTTTATCATGATACTTTCGATTTGAAGCACTGAAACCTGCGTCCAAGTGTTGTTCAACGCAATGAACTGCCACATAATCTCGTAATTCGTCATTAATTTTCCCACCACAGGCCTTGGTTCTTACAAGGTTCTAAAATACGCCCCTAGGGATTGGCAGCTGCATTATCTGGTCTTAATCCTATTACAATTTACATTTTACGTCATCATTGAGATATAGAGCTAGAGGTATTTTATTGTCACTGTTACCTAAATTATCACCAGTTGATGTAGATCTGCTCTGAAAGCACTTCTTATATAAATGAAGGAACTACTAAGGTATTACTACCAGAGGAAGTTGAAGGATGATGCACAATAGCATTGTTGTGGGTGGACGAGTCGAGGACGATACACTTCCATGTAGTAAATGAGATATTAAAATAGCAAATACAATTGAGGAAAAAAAATTGCCTTCATGCCATGCCGCCCCTTGAATAATGCCGCTCTAGGCCTAGGCGGCGTAATGGGAAAGCCGGCCATGCTTGGTAAGCCACAATATAATTTTTAAGCTTAATAAAGTGAATGTATGCCATTGTTTAGATACCTCGGTCCCAATCTGGAATTCAAAAGATAGAAACTTGCTTTAGATTTATATATATATATATATATATATATTCCAGAATCTTCTTGAGTTTGATCTTTAGTTTAACAAGAGATTTTCATTAATCATCATAACTTTTCTTTCTTCTGAGCTCTATCTCCATTTTCTCAAGAGCTTTTATCAAATCCTCGTAACTTTTCTTTCTTCTGAGTTCTATCTCCATTTTATCAAGAACTTTTACCAAATTCTCACAATTTTTTTTTTTCTTCTGGGTTTTATCTCCATTTTATCAAGAGCTTTACCAAATCCTCATAACTTTTCTAACTTCTTAGTTTTATTTCCTTTATCAAGAGCATTTACCAAATCCTTATAACGTTTCTTTCCTCAAACTGCATTTCCATTTTAACAAGAGCTTTTACCAAATCTTCATAAACTTTATTTCTTCTATACTAGGATTTCTATATTATCAATTTTTTTTACAAAATCCTCATAAAGTTTCTTTCCTCTAAGCTTCGTTTCTATTTTATCAAGATCTTTCCCCAAATCTTCATATAGTTTCTTTCTTCTAAGGTGCATTTCTATTTTATAAATATTTTTCCCCAAATCATCATAGTTTCTTTCCTTTAAGTTGCATTTCTATTTTATCATGAACTTTCCCCAAATCCTCATAACGTTTCTTTCTTTTGATTTGGATCTCTATTTTATCAAGAGATTTTCTCAAATCTTCATAATTTTTATGTCTTCTAAGTTTAAATTTCTATTCTATCAATAGATTTTCCCAAATTCTCATAACTTTTCTATTTTATTAGTTTAAACTCTATCTTATCTAGAATTTTTCTCAACCACTAGTGGTTCTTCTTCTGTTTTCCATCCCTTTCCCCTTGAACTAAATTTCTAGTTTCGCCATTAAGGGATAGTGTGAAATGTATCTGGGTATAATATGGGTCACTTAATAAATATATATTATTTAGGGGTATTTAACGTGCACTTTTTGAATCGACTGATTATATCAGCACACGACTCAAAATAACTTAAACCTAAAACAAACACAACATCCTGCCCCAGGCAATTAATTCATCACTGTGAAAGGAAAACCCAAACTAAAACAAAAACACACCCAATCCATTAATTTGGGTATCAAACCCTAGGCCTCTCCTCTAATGGTCAATAAAGCCATCGCATACCTAACTATCGCCGGAGATTTGTTGCAGGTCTAGACGTACGTTTCACCCGGTGGCAGCCCCTGGAGTGGCTAAATCCGGACAACTGGAAGGGATTGAGTGAGACGGAGGAGAGGTATAACCCGATGATCCTGATGGATTTCGTGGATCTTCACTTCCCCATAAGGATGAACCTCTCGTCGCCAGCCAACCCTGCCATCCCCCATTCGGACAAAGTACCTTGTGAGACGGACGCAGTAGTGTTCCCAGGCCAAAGCAGTTTCAGCATCACACTGCCGCAAACACGCGTGTCGATTGGACGGATGTACTTCAACCAGCAGGTAAGACACCAAGTGTCGATCTGCTAAACAAACTTCAGCGAGGAGGTAAGACACCAAGCGTCGATCTGCTAAATAAACTTCAGCGAGGAGATAAGACACCAAGCGTCGATCTGCTAAATAAACTTCAGCGAGGAGGTAAGACATCAAGCGTCGATCTGCTAAATAAACTTCAGCGAGGAGGTAAGACACCAAGCGTCGATCTGCTAAATAAACTTCAGCGAAGACGTAAGACAGACCAAGCATCAATCTGCTAAATAAACTTCAGCGAAGAGGTAAGACAGACCAAGCATCAATCTGCTAAATAAACTTCAGTGAGGAGGTAAGACACCAAACGTCGATCTGCTAAATAAACTTCAGCGAAGAGGTAAGACAGACCAAGCATCAATCTGCTAAATAAACTTCAGCGAGGAGGTAAGACACCAAACGTCGATCTGCTAAATAAACTTCAGCGAAGAGGTAAGACAGACCAAGCATCAATCTGCAAAATATACTTCAGCGAGGAGGTAAGACACCAATCGTTGATCTGCAAAATAAACTTCAGCGAGGAGGTAAGACACCAAGCATCGATCTGCCAATTATACTTCAACAAGGAGGTAGTAAATATCATGCCTCAGATGAACACGGACACGCGTATCGGCCAATTGTACTTCAGCAAGGAGGTGATTTCTTCAGCCTTTTTGTTTTCGTGCCATGGAAATATGATTAGTAAAATCGTATTTTATTAACTTTTTTGATCACCTCGTCTTATTACCGGTTCAGGGGATGAGGAAGGAACCATTTGAAGGGTAATTTAATTGCGTTTTAGTGGAAGGGGAGTGATAAATAATTTAGAAAAACACCCTCAGTAGACCCAACCGAGATTTGAACCCTGATCTCCGCGTCATCAGCAGACCAGTCTAACACTAGAGTGACGCCTTAAACCATTCGGTGCCTGAAGCGGTTATGTTACTAATTATATAATAATAAAAATCATGTATAAAATTGTGAATTTGCCTGAAGAAAAGGCGTAACCTTTCAGTAGCTCACTGGCTTCATTTTAAAGATCGGGATAATATTGCTGTAAAAAAAGTTATTCATTTTAATCATGTTCATGTTTAATTAATGTACACTCCGTTTTCTCTGAAAGGTGGCAGTCCTGCTTTGATGGATTATACTCTGCTACTACAGAGCTGTCCAACTTGAAGTTATCTAAGGGCCTCATTTTATATCCCTAAATGGTGTGCGAAATTAGGCCCCTACAGTAACAACAAATTTTTTAGTTGATGCTCTTGAACAGAAACTCTCTTGATTCCTGGACGATGTTATGTTTTTTTTAACTTTTTTAGTGCACTGTGGGCTGCAAAATATGCACCCCGCGGGTCGCCAGTTGGACAGGTCTGGTGTAACCGATTAGGGTAAGCTTTGCTGCCCTTTAAACTGTAAACAAGGGACACATATTTTTGGCCAATGAAATAGTAAGTGTATTGACCGGTTTAGTTGATGAGCTCCTACGACTGGGAAGACCTCCTGAGGTCTGAGGCCGGGGAGCGTCAGTTTCTGGCCTCGGAGGATTCTCGCTATGACCTCGTCACTTTCACGGGGACATCTTGCACCGACCAGACGGGGTGTAGGTGCGTCTCGGAGGCAGTGCAGCGCGAGATCTGCCACAACGTGCAGTGCGAGGGCCAACCACCCCTTTGCGCCAGACCGGTACGGCCACTTGGACACTGCTGCGACATCTGTGGTGAGTACGTCACAATCGTTGCGTTGAGCAGTCGCATCTGAGTCGGCTTACCGTGAGACTACCGGTGTTGGCTTACATTGCTGGGGTTATTTGATACTGGCATGGTGAGCTGGCATTGCCAGGCTTAAATGATACTAGCATGGTGAGCTGGCATTGCCAGGCTTAAATGATACTAGTATGGTGAGCTGGCATTGCCAGGCTTAGATGATACTGGCATGGTGAGCTGGCATTGCCAGGCTTAGATGATACTGGCATGGTGAGCTGGCATTGCCAGGCTTAAATGATACTGGCATGGTGAACTGGTATTACCAGGCTTAGATGATACTGGTATGTTGAACTGGCATTGCCAGGCTTAGATGATACTAGCATGGTGAGCCGGCATTGCCAGGCTTAGATGATACTGGCATGTTGAACTGGCATTGCCAGGCTTAGATGATACTAGCATGGTGAGCCGGCATTGCCAGGCTTAGATGATACTGGCATGTTGAACTGGCATTGCCAGGCTTAGATGATACTAGCATGGTGAGCCGGCATTGCCAGGCTTAGATGATACTGGCATGTTGAACTGGCATTGCCAGGCTTAGATGATACTAGCATGGTGAGCCGGCATTGCCAGGCTTAGATGATACTGGCATGTTGAACTGGCATTGCCAGGCTTAGATGATACTAGCATGGTGAGCCGGCATTGCCAGGCTTAGATGATACTGGCATGTTGAGCTGGCATTGCCAGGCTTAGATGATACTAGCATGGTGAGCCGGCATTGCCAGGCTTAGATGATACTGGCATGGTGAGCTGGCATTGCCAGGCTTAGATGATACTAGCATGGTGAGCCGGCATTGCCAGGCTTAGATGATACTGGCATGGTGAGCTGGCATTGCCAGGCTTAGATGATACTAGCATGGTGAGCCGGCATTGCCAGGCTTAGATGATACTGGCATGGTGAACTGGCATTGCCAGGCTTAAATGATACTGGCATTGTGATCCGGAATTGCCAGGCTTAAATGATACTGGCATGGTGAACTGGTATTACCAGGCTTAGATGATACTGGAATGGTGACCTGGCATTGCCAGACTTAAATGATACTAGCATGTTGAACTGGCATTGCCAGGCTTAGATGATACTAGCATGGTGAGCCGGCATTGCCAGGCTTAGATGATACTGGCATGTTGAACTGGCATTGCCAGGCTTAGATGATACTAGCATGGTGAGCCGGCATTGCCAGGCTTAGATGATACTGGCATGTTGAACTGGCATTGCCAGGCTTAGATGATACTAGCATGGTGAGCCGGCATTGCCAGGCTTAGATGATACTGGCATGTTGAACTGGCATTGCCAGGCTTAGATGATACTAGCATGGTGAGCCGGCATTGCCAGGCTTAGATGATACTGGCATGGTGAGCTGGCATTGCCAGGCTTAGATGATACTAGCATGGTGAGCCGGCATTGCCAGGCTTAGATGATACTGGCATGGTGAGCTGGCATTGCCAGGCTTAGATGATACTAGCATGGTGAGCCGGCATTGCCAGGCTTAGATGATACTGGCATGGTGAGCTGGCATTGCCAGGCTTAGATGATACTAGCATGGTGAGCCGGCATTGCCAGGCTTAGATGATACTGGCATGGTGAGCTGGCATTGCCAGGCTTAGATGATACTAGCATGGTGAGCCGGCATTGCCAGGCTTAGATGATACTGGCATGTTGAACTGGCATTGCCAGGCTTAGATGATACTAGCATGGTGAGCCGGCATTGCCAGGCTTAGATGATACTGGCATGGTGAGCTGGCATTGCCAGGCTTAGATGATACTAGCATGGTGAGCCGGCATTGCCAGGCTTAGATGATACTGGCATGTTGAACTGGCATTGCCAGGCTTAGATGATACTAGCATGGTGAGCCGGCATTGCCAGGCTTAGATGATACTGGCATGGTGAACTGGCATTGCCAGGCTTAAATGATACTGGCATTGTGATCCGGAATTGCCAGGCTTAAATGATACTGGCATGGTGAACTGGTATTACCAGGCTTAGATGATACTGGAATGGTGTGCTGGCATTACCAAGCTTAAATGATACTGGCATTGTGATCCGGAATTGCCAGACTTAGATGATACTGTAATGGTGAGCCGGCATTGCCAATCTTAGATGTTACTGGCATGGTGAGCCGTCATTGCCAGGCTTAGATGATACTGGCATGGTGAGCCGGCATTGCCAGTCTTAGATGATACTGGCATGGTGAACTGACATGACCTTGGTGATCTTATAATCCTTTATCCTTTAATGAGCTAATCATACTTCCATGGTTAGTTAATCCTGCTATGATAAGATGGCATTGCAAGGATTAGAAAATACTGCCGTGGTTAAGAGCTAATACTTCAATAGTGAGTAGATACTCCCATAATGAGCTAGCATGATTATCTGATACTTTCATGATGAGCCCTGAAGGGCTGATACTGCCATGATTATATATAAAAGCTCATTCCCAAAATAAGCCCAGTTCGGTTGTTTTTTTAATTCACAGGCGAGCCAAAAACTGTTGCAACCAAACTTCTGTAAAATTTTAAGGACTAAAACTATCGACTATTCTAAGGTAGATGTTTGAACGGTAGCAATGATTTGCAGGTGCTCACTTGTTATTGGAATACAACAGTGACTTCAAGATTGCCTCCTTGCGAGACCGCGTCGAGAGGTATCTGAATGAAGGGAAGTTTTCCGGCGTGTCGGCTTACGTTGGCAAGACCACGCTGAACAGACAGATCCAGGTGGTGATGGTGGACAAGGCCAGCTACAATGGCGCCTCTAGTGAGACGGCCAAGCAGCTAGCGACCATACTGGAGAGAGGTAAGTGTTCCATACTCTGTCCATACGGGCGAAGCTACCGTATTTGAATCAATACTGAATTTAGTACAAATCAACTGTCACTGTGACCCACTTCAGTGGCCGAATGGACTAAGGTGTCGCTATCATGTTAGACTGGTCTGCTGATGAAGGGAAGATCGGGGCTATATAATCCCGTTCAAGTATACTGAGGGTGTTTTTCCCCTAAATGGTTTCCCACTCTCCCTCCATGCCAACGTGGGTAGATTACCTCTAACAAACCTCGGCCCCGCCTCATCAGACTAATTATCATAAATATGCGTATAACCTGAATTATTAATAAGAGGCAGTGATTAAAAAAACATCGTGTGAACGATTAACATAAACAAAACAGGCCACGTTTTATTTAGCACCGCATCTTACAACACATTCTTTACTATCAAGTAGTTAAGTGTAACTGCCCCCGAATAAATACATTATTATTATTATTATTATTATTATTATCTATCTGACAGCTATAAAAGGGTTTATATTTATATATACATACCCATACACAGAACTCAATCCCCGGCAATTAGTTAATAATTATTTTGAAAGGGGAAAATTTCACCAATGATAAATTTTTCGGCAAAAAACCCAACAAATAAATGTGTGTAGTTATTTGCACCTGAATCATTTGGCCCTTCTAAAATGAAAGGCAATGGTAGTCTTGTGATTGTTCCAGAAAGGTCGCTAGGGGTGACCAGGATTGTGGTCTACGCCTCGGGCCCAGCCATCACTTCTTCCAGACTCGCCGGCGCGATGAGTACCATGTTCGGGTCCCTGCTCGCCGTTGTTATGGTCATGGGACTGATATACCTGGTGTTCGTCGTCTACAGCGACAAACTGTAAGTCGTGATCGTGGCTTCAGACACACCCGTAGTCCCATGGTCCGTACCATCTTCTCACTATTTAACATGATCCATATCATCCCCTAACTATTTCACATGATCCATATCATCCCCTAGCTATTTTACATAATTCATATCATCCTCTAACTATTTCACATGATCCATACCATCCTCTAGCTATTTCACATCATCCATATGATCACCTAATTATGTCACATGATCCATATCATCCTCTAACTATTTCACATGACCCATTTCATCCCCTCGCCATTTCATTAGTTCTGGTAATACTTTGAATTTTTGATGAAAAATATTTACCAATAAAAATATTAATATTTAAAATAAGTCATCAAATTCTAACTTTAGCAATTATTTTAGTTTTAAAATAATGGAAAAATATAATAAAATTGATAAGTGGTTATTTTATAAAGAAAGAAAAACTATTCTACTGGTACGGATTTTGCTGCTGTCAAATGAAGAATGTATAAAAATAAACCCCAAACTATTCCTTGGGCGATCGTGGACCTGTATTTAATATTCCAGTCATTGGTTGCGAGATGGCAAATTAACGTGCAGATGATATCAAAAGTCAAAGTTTGAAAAGATCATTTTTTTAAATTGCAAGAAGCTTAGTCTTTAAAATGTTTAACTTACAATGTATTTATTGGTTTGATGTATTTTATATATGAAGTAGGCCTATTTATTGTTTGTTACTGGGGATAATTGTTTTGTTAGCGTTGACTTAAAAGGGCCTAAAGTCGCTGTAATAAGTTGGCACTTGACAACTCTACTTATTACAAGACCAGAGTCCATTCAGTAATGTGGTTAAAATAAAAGTGGAGGGATGACACCACTGTGGTGATTGCTCCTGAGTGGATATCATGATCGTCCAATGGCGTACCCAGAAATTTAATTTTGAATAAATAAAGGAAATCTAATATATCATAACTATTATATATGTATTCTTTAAATTGAAAAATAACACCTAAACAAGAGAATCGAAGCCAGTACCTTTGGATTAGTACGCCAACGCTCTTACTACTAAGCTATCCAGGAGTTGTCACTTGCCTAGGCCACAGACAAGTAAGAAACAGACTCTCAACCTAACGAGGGTTTCGCTGCGCTCCTTTTGCCAGCTCAATTCCTTCAACACTGGGCCTCGCTAGTGTCACTGCTGGGTGATGATAGGACTAACCGCAGCGATCCTAGTGTTGAACGACTCAAGTTGCCAAAAGGAGCGCAACCATTTCAACCTGGAGGTTGAGTGTCTGGGTATAGTATTTGTCTGTGGCCCAGGGTCATTCTTCACTCATATTTTAAGGTAGAGTATGTGATGGACGTGTGTAAATCGTAAGCTACATATGAGTGATCAATTAAGATCGTGAACTATCAGATAACGCAGCCACCTTCGACTCGGGAGGGCTTTATGCTACCAATAGTACAATTACAACTGTACAAATGTGCATATCATGATGGATTAAATAGATAAGCTAGTATATTTATTAATTTAAAGAATATGACATTTAGATGCAGCTATAAACGTAATTTTTATTAATATATAATAGCCTAGCTATTTAATCTATTTGTTTAAATACCTTCCCATTCTGGAATTTGATGAGCAATTTTGATGTATTTAATTCAAGGCCGTTCTAAAGAGGGGTAGGGGTCCTATAGGGATTAAAATACTCTACAAATTACGGTACAAAATTAAACTGGGGGTATATACCTAAGCAATATTTGATTTATTTTCACACACACACACATACAAAATTGGCATACTTAAAACTGAAAAAATTCGGGCTTAGCTCGCGTTCTGTTTCCATCCTACCTAAAGTTATAGAAAACAAAGTTATTTGTACTAAACCTCTAAATAGTTGTATAAACAACCCCCAGAGATATTTTATTCCCTCAGGAATCTTCTGAGTTCGGCTGAAGCTGTACCCTTCGTGTTCGCGAGGTTCGGCAAAGAGGCTGAAGAAGAGGAAGAAACAGAAGAGGGGGAGAGCAGCGAGACCGGCAGCGAGAATGGCGGGAAGGTTCAGGTAGACACCGGCAGAGCGCAGCACGGGACGAGCCTCCCACAGGCCTTCGATAACCCAATGTTCGGCAAGACGAGCGCAGAGGTAAGTTTGCCCACCTGAGGAATTAAGTAGTTAGCGAAGCGGATTGCATCTTAACTTGACGCACATTTTAACCACTATCACACTTAGACGCCAATATACGAAATAGATAGCGAGGGTATAAATAAAATTAGCAGCTAAGCCTGCGAGGCATCTACTATAATTTAGTTACTGATAAGATATACCCTCTTCCGCTGACAAGTATAAATACTCACTCTCTCTACCTTTTGAGCTTGGACATCATTCAAAATATACTCTTTTTCTTGCTTTACGTGCTAGAAAGACATATTCTTCCACGGACATTTTTAATTTACATCTTAACAGAAAGATTCTTAATGGTCATTTTCGTTAGTAGACCGAGTAGCCAAAGTTGTAGACAATTTAAAAAAAACTCATTTGTAATGGAACTACATTATGATTTTTTTTATTTTTTTATGGGTTGACTCGTTTGTAATACAATTACTTTATGATTTAAAAAAAATGGTGTTGATAATAGATATATTTAAAGAATTATTTATGAATGTATGATATTTGTTTAAACGTTTTTTCTTTAAAACTCGTTAAATAAAACTCAAACATATTAAAATGGAAAATACCACCTGAATTTACTGTAAGGTCACGTGTTGGTAACTTCTAATGTACTATCAACGGTTAAATTGATGTCATGATCTGTGTGGCTAGAAAGTATACGTGAAATTCCTCCAATAAAACAGGCTATACTGTGTATGATCTACATGGCAGGGGCTGTGTTGATGTGTGTGTTTGCAGGTGAGCCATGAGAGTCCTGCGTATAGCTCGCTGAGGAGAAAGGAGGATGAGGAAGAGATGGAGGGTAAGGTGAAACCCCTCCACTTGGAGGAAATAGCTTTGGATGATAGGGATGATGATTAGCAGTGTCCGTTACAACAACATCATCTAATATTAAACCAAATTAAGAAGATTTTAATTGTTTTAACTAGATATGAATCGAATAAACTAGTTTTTCAAATCCGATTATTCATTTTACCGACGAATTTCCTAATTTCTAATTAGAATAAAATTCTTAGAAAATATAAGAAGGTTATTTCTTAAGTTAATATAAAGTTTAGAAGGCATATAAGCCGAACGGGTAGTAAGACGCAGTGTTTAAAAAAAAAGTTAGTTGTAATTATAATGTTGTGGGAGAAAAATGGTATTTTTGCAGTTTTAATATAAAAAAATTGGCAAATTTAATCAAACAATTCTCCATATAGAAAGGAAAATTTGTATTTTGTTGAATATCTGTCATGAGCATAGTGACGTTAGATAAGAAACATTTTATTTTAAGTAAAGATAAAAAGTTGTCGTTAAATTCCAGGACACCCTCGACAGTTATTCAAGAACTGTTGTGGTGAAGGTTAAGTGAAGAAATTAAACTTTATATTTCTACTTGAGCAATATATGATTTATTTTGACCAACAAAATATTTTGCTATAAAAATTGCAAAAAACATTCGCTTATGTCTCATGTCCCCTTCACTCTTACCCTAAGGCGGGATCCACACTAGGACGATACGATCTATACCGTGCAGCCATTTCGAGGCGCGACTTTTATCTTAAGATAATTTTGCTTCACACCAAAGCGAGGCAATCTTTAGGAAGAATACATATTTTAGAGTCATTTAGAGTCAGTCTATCAGTTGTAATCGTGAGCTCTTCTAGCGAAGATGCCGTTCCCGTGATGTATTGATATTTGAAGAAAAGGAAGTATTGGGTGCATTCGTAAAATTCAATTAATGTGCAGTAGTTTCAAGAGAACTATCTCAACCAACACGAAGGAAAATGTAAAGAATTTATTTTTATAATGAGTCTTGGTAGCTTCCAATTCTTAATTAAATAAATTAAGGATGTTCCTTCAACCTGGCTTGACCTAGACATGTCGTCACCTTGAACTATCGTATGATACAGAGTGAAGAGATTGGCAGAGCGTGTCGCTTTAATATGCCTATTTTACGATTGATGTCACCATCGTATCGGTGTGTACCTGTTTTGTCACTCATATACAGTTTGAACGCCAACAAGCGATACCTATCTTATAAGAAAATTATCGCGTATCGCTTACGACCTTACAATATGTATCGTATCGTCCTGGTGTGAATCCCGCCTAGTAAGTTATCGCTATAAATTTAATACACAATATCTGTTCTAGTCAAATCTCTTAGCTCAGTCTTCCTATTGAGCTAAGAATCAATTCCCGGCATGCACGAAAAACGAATCACTGCTGAATTTGGGGCTTCCTTTTTCACAGTAATGGCTCTTTTTTTATTATAATTATATATTTTTAGTGAATGCCACCAGGATTTGTCGGCTGACATTACTTGTTTTCTACCGGCAATGGCGAACACCGTACGTATCCGTCTTCTGTAAGTGTGGTTACTTCACCCCGATGAGTTTATGTGGTGATGATGGTGGTGGTGGTGGTGGTGGTGGTGGTGGTGGTGGTTATGTGGTGCCAGTAGAAATCGTAAACCTAGATTGAGCCTGATTAACCAAACCACAGCCACACATAGGAACAACTCACCTTCGGAAAAAATGCATATGGTACCACCGGAATCGAACACGGGACTTCTAGATTGGTAGCCAGGAATGCTAAACATTAGACCAAGAAGCTGTACAGTGATAAAAAATAATGAGCAGGGTACTGGGTGTTGTGTTTTTTAAATAATTATTTTGTCTGTAAATCGTGCAGATATATCAGTCTATTCAGAAAGTGAACGTTAAACACCCCGGATTAAATGTTTTACTCTGACTGGTAAAAGTTACATCCACGTATTCAAACACTAAGTCATGTGATCGTCTGTCACTTTTGATTGATATTATCAACACACAAAATTAATACTATTCAACGCTTGCCGTGTTGAGCTCAACCACTGAGGACGGGGAGATCGAGGTTCGAATCTCGGTCGGGTGAACTGGGGTGGTTTTTCCTAAATGGTTTTCCACTCTCCCTCCACGCAAATGCGGGTTCACTTCCTCTATTTCAACCTTCCAAATTCCTAGTCCATTAGAGTAATTAGTACTTAAAGCGTATAACCCGAACGGGTAGTAAGACGTGGTGCTAAATATTATTATTATTATTAATACTATTCAAATGGTAATATACCATCAATTTTGGCCACAAAAATATATAGTTGAATTTTCTAAAAGGCTTTTCCTTTGAAAATTGTACTGGAAATTTTATATATAAAAACATCCGACTCCTTAGCTCACTCAGTAGCATGTATGTCTACTGAGCTAAGAGTCCCGGGCTCGATTTCCGGCATAGCCTAAATATTTATCATTGGTTTAATGTGGGTTTACCCTTTCACAGTGATAAATTAACAACCGGGGACTGGATGTTGTGCCTGTCTTAGTCTTAAGTTAGATTATAAGGCGTATGAAGCTACGGCAGGCCTAGCGAGCCGGTAGTGGAGAATATATGACTTGAATAAAAAAACTTGCCAAGGCCACAGACTTGAAACAGTAATAGATAAACTTGATTTTAAAATATACATTAAAAGTGTCCCTGAAATTCTAAAATAGAAAAAGTAGGAAAATAATATCTTTAATTCCATTAATCTTTCTTTATCCCGAAACTCAATTTCTGGTTGTGACACTGTCTAACGCTAGTTAATATACTTACACAGTACATGGATAAATAAGACTACAGTATTTTCGTATTATATTGCAGCAAATTGCTTTAATTTATTTCAAATCTGCCCCCCCTATTTTGGTTTTAATTAGAAGGCTACCAGTAAAACTTGTAGTGGATGACCTTTTTCCAGTTGACGTCGAGCAATATCTCATATGCTTTATAGAGTTGTCTGGTATTCCTCATGAGCCGATTGTGTCACTCTTCATCAAAATCTCGCCAGTTGGATCCCGATTTCATCAAGAACAATTTGCGGTTTAAGTGCGATGTGGTACAACAGAGCCATAAATACTTGCTGTTTTCCCTTCCTTCCAAAATTGATTAGTCAGTTCTTG
>CABEEJ010001621.1:100185-118669 GCA_901482245.1 Timema douglasi
TTATTATTATTATTATTATTATTAGCACCGCGTCTTACTACCCGTTCGGGTTATACGCACTTACGCTAATGTGTAATGGTAGGGTGATTGTGAGATGAACTGAAGGACCTACAGTTTAACGTGGAATCCGAACCACGGTGGAGACCTGGCATTCACCACATTCACAAGATGTCTTGTCAGAGGTGAAGGAAGGGTTTGGTAATCAGATAAATCTTTGCCGGGACCGAGGATTGAACCCCGGACGCCAGCATAGTTAATTCGTAATATGGATTTAACTAGTAATGCACTCAAACGCCAGTTAAACACTTTATCTCTCCCACCCTATTTTCCTAAGATCGCAAATAGTTTTAACAAAAACTTAAATATAAGAATTGTCACTATGATATGCATAGTACAACACTTAAGATTTTTCAAATTTATAGGATAAATTTTAAGGCAAGCCTTACGACTTGATATTTAAAATATACATTAAAAGTGTTCCTGAAATTCCAAAATATCTTCAATTACATTAATCCTTCTTTCCCCCCGAAAATTACTTTCTGGGTGTGGCACTGTTAATGCTACTTTTTTTAATATTAGTTTAATGCTAGATGAAATACAAATTCCAGGCGTGCAGCTAGAATTCCTGAAATTATTAAGCTATCCACTTAGATAAACTAATGGGTAAAACTTTGTTAGTGCACTGTTAGACATGACACGTGTAGTATAAACGTAATATAAATGATAAATTCAGTCTTTAGGACAGTACTAGTATTGGTAATATTAGCTTTGGCCGTTATCAGTATTAAGTGACAAATAATACACGTGTAATCAGAATGTCTGAGTTGATAAACACAAGTCGTTTGGAAGGTACGATAGGTAACTAATATGATCGTAGTGGTCCGCTGAAAGCGGCGAAGAATTCCATCCCAGAGCAGCCAGAACGTCTGGCGTGTGCATGAACCCGTCATTGGCTGAGCTCCACACTCTCCGTGACCTCGAGATGACCTCATAGCCTTCACTCGGACACTTGGCTGACTCTGGGCTGGAGGTAGGGGGAATACGAATTCCGCATTTCACGTCTCCTCTTTCGAGTTTGAACTTGAGGTTGTTTTTTATATTATGCCCACAACCTTGTAACGAGCGATCGTGAATACGGAGATCGTTTCAAAATGTTTCCGATACTTCACAATTATTACAAATTTACCTATCATCCTCCGGGTGTTTTGTCTTTATCTTGAAATTTGTTTATAAAAAAAAGTAATTTTAAAAAGTATCTAAATTCACTTAAATCTAAATCAGAAAACTAATGTGTTTTTTTATTTTAAAGCTTTACCTATTAGCTATTTAGACTAATTTAACCAAATGCAAAAGTTTAACTAAGGTCAAGATAGTTAAAATACGATATATAGGCCAAGGTCAAAAAAAATTCGTTCATTAACATTTTAAAAAATGGTATAAACAATTTGAACCATTTATTAATATCTATAATGGAATGCTTCATTTATGATATGAACTTAACTACTTTGAGTAACTTTACCTAAAGAAAGAAACACAAAATTATGGCTATGATAAATTTTGGGACATAATTTTCACCTTTTTTTTTATTATAGGCTGATATGCAAAGATAAGCTAGTTAGCCATGTTTTGTGTTTTTCACATACGTTCGTTCGTTTGTGGAAAATAACATGACTGATAAGCCTTTACCACGAAAATTTGGTAAGACATGGTGATAAAAATATATTAATGTACTCGTGTTAAATAGCATTCCGTTTAAAAGTCTTCATATATAATGGTAATATTTATATATGAATGTCGATTCATGGTAAATATAACTATCTATGAAATAAATATAGTCATATGAAGTATAATATATTTAGCAGTTATTATCATAATAAATTCGTCTTTCTGACATTTTCTCTGTCTCATTTTTTTAATAGTAGATTATATTTATCACTTGGCCTAAAGTTTTAAATTAAAATTACTTGAGATGAGATATTAAATGAAAAACATTTTGAGCATCCGCCACATTGAAACGGATAATCAGATTGAAAAACCACCTACATAAGTTGTTCGGCCTGGTTTTAAAGAATGCCCATGGCCAATGTTGACAGCTACCACGGAAAAAACAATAGGAAAAACAGACAAACACATTAAATGCCAAATGAGGGTGCTCTGGTGGTCTAGGGGTAAGGTGTCGGACTTCTGTGCTGGGGTCCGGGGTTCAATCCTTGGTCCCGGCACAGATTTATCTGATTACCAAACCCTTCTCTCACCTCTGAAAAGACATCTTGTGAATGTGGGGAATGCCAGGCCTCCACCGTGGTTCGGATTCCACGTTAAACTGTAGGTCCTCCATTTCATCTCACAATCACCCTACCATTACACATTAGCGTAAGTGCGTATAACCCGAAGGGGCAGTAAGACGAGATAATAATAATAAGTGCCAAATGGTCACGTTAATACAAGACCTTGCTACGCTTGGTCATTTATAATTTTACATTCTTTGTTTGAAGCTGTAATTATAATTATGGTTTGTCTTAAAAAGGGCGCAAAAGCCTTAGTTCTTCCCCTTGCCCCCCTTTTGTTGTGCCATTATAGACCTTTGCGGATCTTAAGAGCGTGTTAATCGACCGAATAGTCTGACGCACTCTTTGTAGAGAGGTGCGTATCACAAGTAGATGGTAGAGGTAAAGTATAATATATTAAACCATGGGCCAGCAGAATACAGCCAAAATAACCCATCTTTTCATAAAATGGAGCAACAATGTATGCACTAAATTTTTGTTGTGATGAATCTCTGAAAGGCTTTTATTCTTATCTAAATCCTTCTATAAAGTAAGATGCCGGTAGGAAAAAAAAAGTATTTTAGAAACCCATTCCTAGAAAAATCAGCGTGAAGTTTTAATCATTTTATGGCAAAATTTAAACTTCTAAATGGCATTTTTCATGGCAAATATATAGGCATAGTTGTATTTTGAGAATCTAAGCTGTTTATGGAAAGGATGCGCACTGAAAGCGCACAGTGCAAATTTGTGTATCTTCTTTGGAGTGTATCAGAAGCGCATAAGGTAGGAGCATCAAAAGAGCACCAATGTTTGTACACTGGATATCATAACCTAGGGAAACAGTGTTGTCATTCTCTCGTTTTCGTGGAGTCAATCTCCCCTCAAATATAAGACAAGTTTCGCGACTCTGGATAGTCGAGGTTGCCAGTAGTAGCTACTTCTTACCCCAGCAAACCACCTTAACTGAGAGCGAGGAGATATGGCAACAATCAACTGAGAGAGAGCGAAGATAAAGCTTTTCTCCATAAGACCCGAAGTTACCTCAGAAATGACATTGGGTGTAGTCTTTGAGCCCCAACGACTGTAAAGAAAAAGGGGGTTGCTGTAGCTGTGATATTTTATCGTAATTATTCTCCAGAGTAAGGGGTTGTTTACAATACATTTTTGCGATGTTGCCAGGTAATGCAGTTGTTCTTTCCCTGTGCCCTTTTGATACAAGGTCTAAGTACGCTTTTTACATAGAAGTTTCTCCCTCTTGCGTACTTTCGATGTTCTGCGGGAAGGAAAACTGGTGGAGAGTTAAACCATGCTTGTTTTTTAAATCACTATCTTATTATTTTGTCAGTTATAGAATATATTGCAACTGTTAGGACGGTTCGTTCGCAATCAATATCACTTCTCGAGAAATACTATTAATCAAGCATATGTTTGTGCCAGATGGTGATCTATTTATTGAGGTCAATCATGATCACTTTGTGTGAACTTTTGAGTCTAGAGGTCGATTTGGATAGATATTCGAAGAAACCCAACAGAGTAAACATGTTACATTCTGACGAGTTTGGTGGCCTAGCTTACTGTAGAGTAATCGTAAATCATGGTGATACGACTTTTTGTTTTCAATTTATTTGAGGTAATAACTTGAACTCTCTGAACCGACTGATTATATCAGAACACGACTTATAAACTAACTTAAATCTAGAACAGACTAAACATCCAGCCCCCAATCGTCAATTCATCATTGTGAAAGGGCAAACCCACATTTCATCAATGATAAATTTTTCATCCATGCCAGGAAATCGAACTCGGTACCATTAGTTCAGTAGATAGACCAACTACCGAATAATAATAATAATAATATTTAGCACCGCGTCTTACTACCCGTTCGGGTTATACGCTTTAAGTACTAATTACTCTAATGGATTAGGAATTGGGAAAGTTGTATTAGAGGAAGTGAACCCGCATTTGCGTGGAGGGAGAGTGGAATACCATTTAGGAAAAACCACCCCCAGTTCGCCCGACCGAGATTCGAACCTCTATCTCTCCGTCCTCAGCAGTCGAGCTCAACACAAGCGCGTTAGCCAACTACGCCACCGAGGCGGGTAACTACCGAATAATCTAAGGTGCCGTACAGTACGACTTCACCCAAATTTAGTCAGTGTTTCTTAAGGTGGGGAATGCAGAGAACATGAGACAAGGGTAGTGTTTTTTCAGTTTTTATAGCAAAACTGCGATAAAAATCCATAGCACAACTTCCTTCGGATGGGAAGTATATCCATCTGTCCCGTGTTGATTGTGGTATGTAAAAGATCTCTGGAAGGTATGTGAAAATACCTTTTTCCAGCAGAATTGGTAGGGCCCTTTCGCTCTCGCTTATAGAAAATTATCGTGTGCTGATACAATCAGTCGGTTCAGAAATTGCACGTTTAATACAATAAATAAATAGATATAGAAAAAAAAATTCAAGATGAATTAAATACTACTCCAGTAGAAACATAAGAGTTTAATTTTCTTCACGTGTTGATATCAACAGTTGTTGAATATCTGTCAAGGGTGTCATGAAAGTTAATGACAATTTTTAATTTTATTTTCATTAAAACAGTTTCTCATCTAAAGCTGCTCTGCTCCTGACAGATATTCTCTCAACAACTGTTGATATAACCGTGTGAAGAAAAATAAACTTTTATGTTTCTACTGGAGAAATATACTATAAATTTCAGCCAAAAAATTGTATGCTATAAAAACCACCAAAACGCTGACCTCATCTCGCGTTCGCTACTCTACCACCTCAAGGTGGGATGGGGGAAAAAAATCACAAGCTAAAGACAGTATTTTTTCCAGAAGTTTAACAATCCATTACTACAGTAAAGCATCGGATTCCCTCCAGATGGAGTGTACTCTCGATTTTAAAAAAGAAAAGGGCAAAGGTCAGAGGTAGAAGTGGTACGTCACCAATGAAGTCTGTACCGCCAGGTGCAACGGCGAAGTGGTGTTCTTTCTCCCGAATCCCCCCCTTCCCCCCTTCACTCCTCTTGAACAAGTATTTATTTATTTGATGAGCTCAATGAGATGTTTACTGACCAGTTGAAGTGAATTATACTCATGTTGTTTTCCTACTTACTTTTTTTTTTCCTTTCTTGGAAATCGTTTGCATGTTTTCTCCTCGTGAAGGCCATTCCCCGAACGACGCAGACAGTATGGCGGCTCAGTGGCGGATTGCGAGGAGCTGTGACAGTAGCTTTTTACATTTTGGTTCAATTTATTTCTTAAGTTTTCCATCATTATCCTTTTCTTTAAGTATTTTTTTGGGGTGACCTGGTGGTCTAGGGGTAAGGTGTCGGTCTTCTGTGTTGGGGTTCGGGGTTCATTCCTCGATCCCGGCATAGACTTATCTGATTACCAAACCCCTCCCTCACCTCTGACAAGACGTGTATTAATCACAAGTTGTGAATGTGGGGAATGCCAAGCCACCACCGTGGTTCGGATTCCACGTTTAACGGTAGGTCCTCCATTTCATCTCACAATCACCCTACCATTACACATTAGCGTAAGTGCGTATAACCCGAACGGGTAGTAAGACGTGGTGCTAATAATAATAATAATAATAAAATTTAAGTATTTTGTTAAATAGGGTCTACTACTTCGAAGGATCACTGTAGAACCAGACAACCCCTCTCCACCTTATCATAATATATTTTTGAGACGATAAAAACAGTAATTTATGGTTTAATAACCATGAACAAAGTAGGAGCAATGAAACGAACATGATTATGTCTCCTGTCACGTGACTATTCCATTAGAAACTAAACTCACATGGGAAACTTTTATTTTTAACACCGCGTCTTTTTATCTGTTCGAGCTATACGCTTATGAAAAAATACACTAATTGGTTGGGAATGAGGAAGGTTGAATTTAGATTACGTATACCCGCATTTGCCTGGAGAAGAATTGTGTGAAACCATTTAGGAAAAACATCCTCAATACACCCGACCGGGATCTAACCACGATCTCCCAATCATCATCAGTCTAATCTACTGCAAGAGTGACGCATTAGACCATGCAGCCACCGAAAGGGCTTAGTTATTATTAATTTTGTATGTTTAACGTGCGCTTTCATATCACACGACTTACAAACTGATTTAATTCTAGAACAGAAACACCGCCAATTCCTCCGGCCATTATTTTTATTTCTGTGAAAGGGGAATCCATAATTTCATCAATGATTATTTATTCGACCGAATCGGGAATGGAACCAAGGACTTTTAGTACAGTATGCAGACATGTTAACGATTGAGATAAGATGTTGGACCAACATTTAAAAAAAATACACCCAACAGGATTTTGGTTTAGTCTCGCGACATAAGTTATTCCTAATGAATAAGTAATATTTAGGAATAATAAATACAACTTAAAGTAGTTATGTAAAAAAAATGGGCTGCATAAAAGTAAATGTATTTGATTGCGAAGTAAATATGAAAACTACTGTTCGAGTAGAAGTGAGATATATAATACAACTTTCTTACCCGCACAAGAGCACACGTGGAATGTATGTGAGGCTCACTGGATCTGATTTCTCCTGTGATGGGGAGGTAAAGGTTCAAATCCAAGCTGGGTGTAGTGAGAGTTTGAAAAGTTTTCTCACACACTCTACGCACAATGTGGGTAAATTTCCTCTGAATATTATCCTACTCCTTTTCACCCCATTAAGCGCAGCTTCAATGCGTACAGTCCGGACAGGTATTGTGTCACGGTGCGGGGGGAAAATATTATTCTGATTCGAGCTATCATTCTAGCTTAGTCTGGTTATTTAGATTGATACAAGAATCTGGGGGTTTAAAATATAGCCCTTTTACATACATACATACATACATAATCATGCCGTTCCCTTACGAGGTAGGCAATAAACTGTACATATACCTCAAAAAGAACTATTCCGTACTTAGTCCATCCTCACTAACTTTCTCCATACTCTCCCATCCTTGCATACTCACTTCACTTCAACATCCAAACACCCTTTTATGCAACCTAATAATAATGGCGTGTGTGGGCTACATCAATCTGTGGCTTTTTTGCGGGAATATTAGCCAGTATTAATGTACCGAGACTCGGGCGATGTCTGAATGTATCAATCGTCCATTCTTTCCGTGGAGCCTCTTTCCATGTCCCGATGAGATGATGATGATGATAGTGAATATGATGGGTTGAAGTCAATGATGATCTTAAACTAGATTAATCTTAACTAGATTAATCTTAACTAACCAAACCCTGGTGACCATGGGAATAATTCCCCTTTCGAGAGAAAAAACCCAGTACCAGCCAAGACTCGAACCCGGCACTCCTATAACAGTAGCCAGGAGATCTGACCACTATTCCACGAGGAGAGTTTAAAAGACTAATATGTGACATTTACTAAATTATTTAGAAATACTTTTACGTATTCATGTGTCAAGTCATGTGACCTGTAGCGGTTCCTTTTGATATATAGTTTCAATACTTGTTAAATAAAATAAATAGTATAGTAAAATGTTATCAATTTTGACCACAAAAAAACTCATTTCGCACTCGTATAGTAAGTAGGTTCCATGTATAGGTGATCTAGCAAATATTGTTAGAGTGTAGAAACAAATACAATCATAATCATGTGGCTTGATTTATTGAACGAGTGAAACGAGTTCTCGGTTTTAACTCTGCCGATTTGCATTTGTTTGTGGTGGGTATGTCTCACGTTAACTTGTGAACGCATAAACCAATTTAATTCAAACTTGGAAGAGTTTTTCTTTGAACTTTTATATAGATCAAGTTTGTTAGGTAACCAAATCAAACTAAGGGCTAGGAAACAATCAACCATTATGTGTATAAAAACGTAGTTTATAGCATTTTAGAGCATTTCCTTATACTACCTTATACGGCTGAAAATGAGAATCAAGGGGCGAGATACCGTATATACATTAAACAAAAATAAAATTTAAAAAAAATTTGTGTGGGAGGCAGATAACTGGGGGGACCCGCAAAAAAAGGTTGGCCCAGTGCCGATGTCTGCTAAGGGTGGCCCTTACACTCAAACACAGTGTTCGTCGTCGGTGTCCCAGTGCGAACGTTCCTATTTAAACTTGAACTCGTATCCCAAGCGGTGACTCGCTTGGACACAGTGACCCTTTCCGTAACATGTGATGGAACTCGGATACTGTGACCTTGTCCGTAACATGTGACGGAACTCGGATACTGTGACCTTGTCCGTAGCATGTGATGGAACTCGGATACTGTGACCTTGTCCGTAACATGTGATGGAACTTGGATACTGTGACCTTGTCCGTAACATGTGATGTAACTCGGATACTGTGGCCTTGTCCGTAACATGTGACGGAACTCGGATACTGTGACCTTGTCCGTAACATGTGACGGAACTCGGATACTGTGACCTTGTCCGTAACATGTGATGGAACTCGGATACTGTGACCTTGTCCGTAACATGTGATGGAACTCGGATACTGTGGCCTTGTCCGTAACATGTGATGGAACTCGGATACTGTGACCTTGTCCGTAACATGTGATGGAACTCTGATACAGTGACCCTTTCCGTAACATGTGATGGAACTCGGATACTGTGACCTTGCCCGTAACATGTGATGGAACTCGTATACTGTGACCTTGTCCGTAACATGTGATGGAACTCGGATACTGTGACCTTGTTCGTAACATGTGACGGAACTCGGATACTGTGACCTTGTCTGTAACATGTGACGGAACTCGGATATTGTGACCTTGTCCGTAGCATGTGATGGAACTCGGATACTGTGACTTTGTCCGTAACATGTGATGGAACTCGGATACAGTGACCCTTTCCGTAACATGTGATGGAACTCGTATACTGTGACCTTGCCCGTAGCATGTGATGGAACTCTGATACTGTGACTTTGTCCGTAGCATGTGATGGAACTCGGATACTGTGACTTTGTCCGTAACATGTGATGGAACTCGGATACTGTGACCTTGTTCGTAACATGTGACGGAACTTGGATACTGTGACCTTGCCCGTAGCATGTGATGGAACTCTGATACTGTGACTTTGTCCGTAGCATGTGATGGAACTCGGATACTATGACTTTGTCCGTAACATGTGATGGAACTCGGATACAGTGACCCTTTCCGTAACATTTGATGGAACTCGGATACTGTGACCTTGTTCGTAACATGTGACGGAGCTCGGATACTGTGACCTTGTCCGTAACATGTGACGGAACTCGGATACTGTGACCTTGTCCGTAACATGTGATGGAACTCGGATACTGTGACCTTGTCCGTAACATGTGATGGAACTCGGATACTGTGACCTTGTCCGTAACATGTGATGGAACTCGGATACTGTGACCTTGTCCGTAACATGTGATGGAACTCGGATACTGTGACCTTGTCCGTAACATGTGATGGAACTCGCATACTGTGACCTTGTCCGTAACATGTGATGGAACTCGGATACTGTAACCTTGTCCGTAACATGTTATGGAACTCGGATACTGTGACCTTGTCCGTAGCATGTGACGGAACTCGGATACTGTGACTTTGTCCATAACATGTGACGGAACTCGAATACTGTGACCTTGTCCGTAACATGTGATGGAACTCGCATACTGTGACCTTGTCCGTAACATGTGGCGGAACTCGGATACTGTGACCTTGTCCGTAGCATGTGATGGAACTCGGATACTGTGACCTTGTCCGTAGCATGTGATGGAACTCAGATACTGTGACCTTGTCCGTAACATGTGACGGAACTAGGCATTGTGACCCTTTCCGTAACATGTGATGTAACTCGGATACTGTGACCTTGCCCGTAACATGTGACGGAACTCGGACACTGAAACCTTGTCGGTTAAATGTGACGAGTCCATACAATGTCGTGTCACCGTGACTCGGTCAGACACTGTAGTATACCAGTGTGAAAAGCTGCAATTCAAACTAATGTACTTTGAAACCTGTCACCGGTGACGAGGACCGGTGTCCAGTAAGACACGGCCCCAACACACACACACGTGCTGTGCAGTAAAGGCGTAGAGATAGGTCAGGGGTCAAGGGAAGCGAGTTGACTGCGTGTTCCTTCACAGAGATCTGCGCACAGGCGAGCCGAATACATTAAAAAACAACAAACCTGACAGATATTATCTGCGTCCTTAGATTTTTATACAATATATTACAATACTTCCCAGACTTGTCCATCCTAACACGAACCCTTCAAGGGCGTGTGGAAGTCAGCCGCAGCATCAGACGACGACATTCGAGGTTTATCCCAACTCTCCCAACCCAAACAGACCGCATGTCAGCAACTTCTTCTATAAATTTAATAAAACGATGTTTTACCAATTTTAACTCTATAATTTTAATGTATAGTTTTGAAGTACTTAAAGATTCTCGTTAAAAACAGCTGATAAATATTTTTTTAATTTTAATTAAATAACTATAGATGATAATCCTTAATTTATAAATAGTAATGTACAGATGATAGTCTTTGATTTATAAATGGAACTATAAATAGCTAGTACTTTTGGATTTATAAATGATAATACATAGCAGATATTATAGAATTTATAAATGGCTATATATAAATATCATCATTTATAAATATATATTACTATTTATATATCATGCTACCATTATATATTCTTATGTATTACGATTTATAAATCAAAGTTCATTTTATGTTGTATGTTAAACACATTTATCGGGTTCGGATTTCCTCAAAATTCTTTTTCATGCCAATGTCTAATATACTTTGGTTGGATCAATTAAAATTAAGTTAGATTAGAGGATCGTTTTTAATAAAATCATTTCCCACTCTTTCTACACAAATTAGAGTATATTTACTCCCAATTCAACGTTCCATACCCCTACCCCACTATCGTAATTAATATAAATTCATAAGTGAATACACCCCAAACGGGTAATAAGATGCGATTAAAATATACAAGTCCAATTTTTATTGGAATAATATTTTAAGTTGAACAAAATCAATGAACACTATATTATTTTATTAGTATTGTAAAGATGTTGATACTATCCATGAAAGGTGATAATTTACAGATCACATGGTTTGTTATATGAATGTATGAAAATTATATTTAATTATATGATAAAAATAATTATAAAAAAATCTCCATAGTATGATCCCGTAAGTGAGATATACCGACAGACCAGCGAAGATTGTGCCAACATTATTTGTGGATATAGGGTGTCATATGGTCATCAGAACGAGCCCTCCGACCATTAATCTCAGTTTTCTAAACCGGAACTTCTACTTATTTATTCAAGTAGTTCCTCATTTGTCATCACAAGGCTGAGTTAGGCACCGTTACAGACCCACTGCTTCACCAAAGAGTTTTGGAAGTTCCAGGGATCGAACCTGGGACCTCTGGGTCTGTAGTCAGGAACCTCAACCACTAGACCACAGAGCCGGTAAAATATTATAATATAATAAATAAAGCGGTATATACTATACAATTATATGGTGTATATATACCCTATAGGTTTCTATTGCATCCCTTAGTATTTTTATATATTTATATATAGACATTAAATTTGAAAATAAATATTTTTTAAAAACTATCAACAATGAATATAACTGTGAAGTTTTCAAAAATGTATTATTATTATTACTAGCACCGCGTCTTACTACCCGTTCGTGTTATACGCATTTACTCTAACGTCGAATGGTATGGTGATTGTGAGATGAAATGGAGGACCTACAGTTTAACGTGGAATCCGAACCATGGTGGAGGCCTGGCATTCCACACATTCACAAGAATGTCTTGTCAGAGGTGAAGGAAGGGTTTGGCAATAAGATAAATCTATGCCGGGACCGAGGATTGAACCCCGGACCTACAGCACAGAAATCCAACACCTTACCCCTAGACCATTCCAAATTTTTTTAAAGACTTCACACACTCCCCTCTTTATCTAAATTCACCATTTTCCGATGGCTCGCGTAGGGTAGTAGACAAAGAAGAATACTTGTCGGACTCGACGTATACGGCCTGTAAAGTGAAACTTCAAGAATACATCATTTTACCTCGTACTTGTTGGGTTTTTCCAAANCAAGACATTCCATTACAAAGAGCAGGTGGATAAGAAGAAGACCCGTTGATAAAACCAGAGAGATAAAGAGAGGTAGACAAACATCACCACACATCGTATTTTGCCATGTAAGACTACAATAAAATTGATAAGTGTTCTCCGTTTGGAGCTTGTGACTAATCAGGGAGAAATTATTTGACAACCCGAATCTGTAGGTGCTTGTTCTAACGCGTTACTTTCGTGTTAAACTGGATCACCATTGACTGGAGGGGTCAAAGCTCGTATCTCGGTCTACTTTACTGAAGGGTGTTGTTTTTTTTACTGAATGTTTTCCCAAATTTCCTTAATCCCAATGCTGGAAAAATTCCTATATATTTTATTTATTTGAGATATTAAACTTCCACTTTTTGAACCGACTGATTATATCTGTAAAAGAGATTTTTTTTAAGTGTGAGAGCTAAAGGTCCTTCCAATTTTATATGTCACAATCGACATGGGGCTAACGGCTTTGCTTCCCCTCCGATGTAAGTTTTGCTAAGGATTTTTATCGCCCAAGAAAAATCCATTGACCCCGGTTGGATTTGAACCCTTTGGCATTTCCTTTACAATACTCTACAATCCTCGCCCCTATCCCGTTAGCGTAATTATTATAGTCTGCGTATAGCTTAGTGGTGATTCTTTAAATACATATTTAATCTCTTTTTAGAAATATTTCCGTGATATTATTTTACTATCTGGCCTATCACCATCTATACACCAATGGGGGGAGGGATGAGAAAGGAATAATCCAGAGTAAATTCACTAGTATTTGCAACCACCTCAGTGGCGTAGTTAGCTAACACGCTAGTTTCGTGTTGAGCTAGACTGCCGAGGACGGGGGGATATTGAGGTTCGAATCTCAGTCGGGTGAACTGGAGGTGGTTTTTCACTTTCCCTCCACGAAAATGCAGGTTCGTTTCCTCTATATTCAACCTTTCCAATCCCTAACACATTAGCGTAATTAGTACTTAAGCGTATAACCCGAATGGGTAGTAAGACGCGGTGCTAAATAAATAAATAAACAAAACTATTATTTGCGTGTAGGAAGGCTGGCAAACTATTTAGGATGGATCATCCACAGTACACTTGGTATGGGTTCGAATCCCTACATCCAAGTCAGCAGGAAAACGGACTATACGAGATTGACGTCTCTATTCCACGTGGCTACCAGTGCGGTCTTGTTATAAATACATGGGTTGATGTTAGTAAAGTTACTATGGTCGAAATGTTACAAATATACCTAAGTTTATAATATTATTGAAAAAGGTTTCAACTCAAAATTGTTTCTTTTTGTCTAGAGTTAAAATATTAACAAACATACTTTTTTCGCATTCAATATGTTTTTAAAAACACTTTAAATATGTATGTTATGACATAGCCCTACTAATAATAGTTTTAACAAAATTATATAGACCTCTTTTTAGGAGAAAGTTTTTACCTGTATCAGTTAGTGTCAAGCTTGCCTTGTCAGATGTCAGGAATATCGGGGTTCGAATCCCAGATGGATATACTAAGGTTGATTTATCCTACCTAAATGGTTTCCCGCTGTCCCACGAGTAAATAGGATATAGTTCTTCTTAATTCTACCTTCCTCATCTATAATAAATCAGTATAGTTAAATTAGGATAAGCCGGACGAAGAATAAGATGAACGCGGTTTGTAAAAATAAAACTAAACGTTTTAAAATAAAAATGTTATTTTGTAGAAATAATTTATTGAAAATATGTTTGGGTCTCCTTTAATATACTAAACTAATAAAAGTACCACTAAGTTGTTGGTTTTTAGGTTGCTTTAAATCTGCTACGTCACAAAAAGATAGAAGGCATCTTTATCTAATCATTTTTTGAATCGTGCTATGTAATATTATTGAACACCTGGGAAACTCTCTTCAAAAGTTTTTTTTTTTTTAATATCTTAAGTATACAGACGCCCTTGAAAAATAAAATGTTGTTGAAGGGAAGGGGAGGGGGTAGAAATGAGTGAGGCCCGATGAAAAGAAATGCTGTCCATAAAGAAAGTGGTGGATTGTGATAATTGCCGGCTGATTATAGGTATTAGCACTGGAAACCTGCATTGAAAATGATGCTTTAAGGTTCGGACCATACAAATTGCTCCATTCCAAACTTCGTTTATTTATTTTTTATTTTCTTTATATTTATGTTATGTTTTTTATTTGGGACATGAATGATACTGAATGTGGGGGAATTTGTCCCACCAATATGGGTCGTTAAAAATGTTTGGGGCTAGAAGAATGAGAAGAATGTAAAAATGGTGGTAAAAAAAAGCACAAGAAACCCGATTATTAATGACCATATCCTGAGTGGTTTATTTATCGGTTAGTCTGTCAATATGACCCAAAAAAAATCACAAACATATATGAATAAAAAATTGTTACTTAATCATAGACAATTTGATGTCGTATTCGAGCTAAGCAAATAAAGCAGTTCTTCAAAGTTTTGAGAACGTAGATATAGGCCTATACTTATTACAGAAATTCACACACGTGAAAAAAATGATTAATTGGCAAGCGCTCTTAAAAGGTGATGCAGTGTTATTCAACTTGGGGCGCGTGAAGACTTTTTTATGGTATGTGAAGACTTTAAAAGTGTATATGTCACCGGTAATGTGAGAAACTCAGGCGTTCTATAAAATGCCTAGGCTTTCTATATATAATGCCAGAGAAGTTTTGGCAAAGTATGAAATAAACAAGTTTTGCTGCTGTAGTTCATACTTATTTTCAAGTTATTTGTCTTTTTTAAGTCCCGGAATACGTTATCAATTATTTTAGCCAATTATAGGTAAGTAGCGTATAACCCGAACGGGTAGTAAGACGCGGTGCTAAATATTATTATATGTAAGTCCTGTGCCGTTTTCTTGTTGGTTCATATAATTTCTAGGATTTAGGTTAGTCAGGTTATGTTATTTTAGAATATGGTAGGTAAGGTTAGGTTAGATTAGGTTAGCTATTGTTCTCGGTAATATATCTGTACCTTGGTATAAAAAGGGTCAATGTCACATATATCCTACATGTTTCTGAGAAAAGCCAAATTAATTAATTAATATCACATTGGTCTCTTGAGAAAGGGCCTTAGTTGGAATATACTGCACCACGGGAAGGACATTGGCCATTTTTATATTATAGGATGATTTTGGGGTGACGCCTTAGACCGTTTGGCCACTGAAGCGTATTTCCTCTTTTAAAACTTATTATTTAATATATTATTTTGGATGTAATTTATTGTACTTATTTATTAAGTGTAAATGATAGAATATGATATAAATTGCCTTATTGTGACGTAAATTGCCACCCTTCCTTGTATTTCCCTATGTTTTCTACTTTTTGTGAACAATTTCCCATTTATTTTCGCGTGAAATCTTCGAAGTACGCCAGCTGGTTGCCGGTCTGACTAATGATACTATTTACATCTATTAAATAAAATAAAAGAAGGGAAGGAACAACGTAAAACATTGTTTTAAATCATTTAAATAAGGAATTTTGATTTAAGGAAGAACACTTACCTTTTATTAAACATATTAATTATCCTTTAAGAAGTGTGTTTGACTCTTGTATTCATTTTAAAAGTCGACTATGTTTGTTTTAACGCATGCGCATTTCTATCAAACAAGTGAGTAGCGAGTTTCGTGGTTGAAGAAGAAGAAGAAGAAGAAGAAGAAAAACAAGCGGGCTGTTCAATTTTTGACAGAAGGAAATAGACATTTAATTCTTTATAAAACATTATTCACATTCAATTGGTTATATTTCAATATTTATATTAAACCTGCATTTCATTTGATTTTCTCCCTAGTCCATAGCCAACAATTTATTTTCGTTTTTTTTAAATATTTATTAGCTTTCTCTTTGGACTTGGAAGTATGTATAGAACATTTTAAAATTTGAAATATTGGAAGGTTTTTGAATAGGAGAGGAGTCTTCTTCCTGGTTGTTGGTCCAACATGGGGCCAAATCTGTGGAGCTCCCAATTCAAATTATTTTATAGTGAATCAAAGGTTGTGGATTAAAGTAAAAGTAGCAAAAATTGGAAGCTAAGTGTGTGTGCAAGAACTATACTATTTATTTTCGTTTAAATTGTGGAAGAATTTGAAGTGAAACAAATTTATGAAGATGGTGTTGCAATATGGACTAATTATTCATGGGTGAGGTCAAACCAATTCTTCAACTTTCAATTATTGCAATAATTTCATTTTTCTTTCTCCTATATAAATTAGAATTCATTTACTTCCAGAAAGACCGACTAATGCAGAGAATTAATTAACATTTTATTTTATGTCTAATTATTAATTTTATTGATTGTATATATATTTTTTTCTCTTCTTTTGGTTTCAACAATATTGTTCTATACTTTGTTAAATTAGAATTATAACTAACCGGAATTCCATATTTAGGATTTGGATGTGGTAAATGGGAAACAACAATAAATCCACAAAAGTGCCAACAATTGTTATTTTATACATTTATTTTTATTTGTATCCTAAATTACATTTTACTTCAACAATCAATTTTTATCTAAATTGTTCATGTTTTTTTTAGTTTTAAGTTTACCCAGTGGTCTCGAGTTTGAGAGTCATAGTGTCACTGACTGAATTAGCCGAGGTACATTGTTTTTCTTTCTTTTAATTATTATTTTTCCCCTGGATACTAGGGGTGGCGCCCAACAAAAACACAATTATATGGATAAAGCTAAATAATAATACACACATTTATCTATCACACTGAAAAAAAAAGTTATATTTATTTTTTATACTTTTCATTACATTAATCATTAACAACTTTGGGGGTATAAAAAATATTTAATACCACTGAAACTATTAATGTGGGCGTGGAAAGGAGGAAAAGTTATGGTCCACAATTTTGAAGTTTTCAGAACTTTTTTGTTTGTACAAAATAAATAAAATATTACTCTAGCAGATACGTTTAGTTTAGTTTTCTTCAAAAAGTAATCTCGATTTTTTGAATATTTGACGTGAACATAATGGAATTTGATGTAAAACCGTAGAACATTAAACTAAACGTATCTTCTGAAATACTCCATTCATTTTGGCAAAAAAAACAACTATGTTGACATAATAGGCCTAGCTGAAGTATTTAAATTTAACTCTTGCTCCCTCCCCCTCACCTTAAGCTACAGTTATTTAAATTGGCATGTTTCTTCTTGAAATATAAATATTTTTAATTAAAAATAATTTGAATAAAATTGATCCCAAGATAGGCCAACAAATCTCGGTCAAGTGTACTGAGGGCTTTTTTCCAAAATAATTTTCCAATCTCCCTCCACGCAAATGCAGATACACTTCCTTTAAACATAACCTTCCTAATCCCTAAAAAAATTAGCATAATTAGTTCCTAAGCGTATATCCCGAACGGATACTAAAACGTTCTGCTAAAAAAAAATTGCGTAATTAGTTCATAAGCGTATAACCCGAACGGATAGTAAAAGGTTCTGCTAAAAAAAAACATGACTTAAGTTGTAGTAGATACCATTTAAATGGCGGCTATTTTTTCCAGTGACAACCAGTGATTTTAGAGCGACTGTTCCCGGAACAAAAAAAGGCACTTTAGTTTTTTCAAATATCCTCTTCGATGGTTGAATGGTCTAAGACGACATTCTCGCAATAGACTGGACTACGAATTATGAGGAGATAAGGGTTCATATCCAGGCTGAGTTTACATGTACTAAGCAGGTTTTTCATATATGTCTTACACTCTCCCTCCACGCAAATGGGGGTACACTTCCTCTAAATTCAAACGTATTCGTTCATAACACATTAGCGGAATTAGTACATAATTACGCGTGTGACACGAACAGGTAATTAAATTAGGCGACAAAAAAAATTATAAGAAATTTTTTTGACTATAAAGGTATAAAGTAAGCAAACAATTATACATATTTCTCCCACAATATTCACCAAAAATAAATCCTGACTACACCATTGAGCCCTTTCTAGAGTGATATTTAAGAACCTAGGAGACGTATCTAATATTTAAAATAAAAGTTTTTCCCTGATCCACTTATAAAAATCTCTCCGACTTGTTTGCTGCTAGAAGGTACGAGGTCTCTTGGTCGTGGAGGGAAAATGGAGGAGAGGGGTGCGGGGGG
>CABEEJ010001621.1:124130-145949 GCA_901482245.1 Timema douglasi
ACGTGGCTGATTGACAAGTGATATTCACGTATTAGGCTCTACACCACGTGGCTACCTGACAGAAAGTGATATTCACGTATTACCCTCTATAACACGTGGCTGATTGACAAGTGATATTCACGTATTAACCTCTATATCACGTGGCTGATTGACAACAAGTGATATTCACGTATTACCCTCTATATCACGCGGCTGATTGACAAGTGATATTCACGTATTAGGCTCTACACCACGTGGCTACCTGACAGAAAGTGGTATTCACAAAGTATTCCTACCATATACACCACGTGACTACTTAAAAGCATGTGATATATTTTTTCAATGTAATGACAAAATCACTTCTTTTTTTTTACCAATATAACGATTGAAAAAGTGTTTGCAAAAATGATGCTATACACATAACAAGTATTCAAGCAATGTTGATATTACTGTATGAGAAAAATTTAATTAACCGTATCTTCTAAGTAAATATACTTCCTATTTTGGCAACAGCAAAAAATTATCATAAAATCTTCAAAAATATAGGCCTTACTTCGTCTACTTTTTGATCACACTTTAACACAATAAAAGTTTTGTAATGTTGCATTCTAAGGATTATTCTCATCACGGCAGAAAACAAACGGACCTTTTATCAACTTTTGGTAAATTCACCCACATCGTAGATTGAGGCTCGAATCCCGGTTGGGTGTATACTGAGTGTTAGTTATCTAAACGATTTACCAAGCTCTCTCTAAGTAAATGCAGGAATAGTTTCTCTAAATTCAAACTTACTCATCCCTCGTGTTAGATTGAACTGCTAAAGACGGGGAAATCAAGGTTCAAATCACGGTCAGGTCTACTGCAGGTGTTTTTCCCAAAAACTGTTTCCCACTCTCCTTCCACGCAAATACCGGTAGACTAACTCTTAATTAATTCCACACCACTAGAATAATTATAATTTACGCGTACAGTCTGAACAGGTAGTAAGACGTGGTTATAAAATAAATTAGAAGGGTTGATGTATATTTTATCTGTGCACATAAGTCTCCATTGTCCATGCTTATAACCATCCTGGTGACCTGGTGGTCCAAGGGGTAAGGTTTCGGACTTCGTGCTTGGGGTCCGGGGTTCAATCCTTGGTCCCGGCATAGATTTATCTGATTACCAAACCCTTCCTTCACCTCTGACAAGACATCTTGTGAATGTGGGGAATGCCAGGCCTCCACCGTGGTTCGGATTCCACGTTAAACTGTAGGTCCTCCATTTCATCTCACAATCATCCTACCATTACCCATTAGCGTAAGTGCGTATAGCCCGAACGGGTAGTAAGACGTGGTGCTAATAATAGTAATAATAATAAAACCATCCTCCTCCACCAGTACCCCTCACACATTCACCGAAAATTGGGGGCATAATCCGTTTGAGTGGCACAGCAATTCCCACGCTGTAAGTTGACCCTTAATGCATCGCGATGCAATCCTAAAACAGCTGACAATCAACCTTTTTTATTTTCTAGTCAAGTGGATGAACATAATAAAATTTAGATCATTCTCCCGATGAATGTTTTCAAATTATAACGCTGTGTCGTGGCACAATCCAATACACCAACATACACACGCTTTCCATTAACGGGTTATTTCAAACCTCACAACGGCCAACGAAACTGACTGCTTGCTTCTAACTCTACAGCGCATGCGCACTGATTTGAGATGGTTGGTTTTGAGATTCGATTTGGTCTCCCGTGCTGAATATCTCAGGCAGAGCGGACAAAGTAGATATAAGTTGAACTTCAGCAAACAGCTAGTGCCATTGAGACGGAAATCTTGTGATTGGCTTAGAGCGCGTCACGTGACCCTGTATCTGTTCTGCGAGTGTTTTTTTCACAGTGATAAATTAATGGTGCACGCGTGAATTCACAGTAAAGTCTCTGTGGACGAGCCTACTTGCACTCCGCTTCCCTCGAGTGTTTTTCAACATGGAAGTCACATTGTCGCCGCAAGGGCAACGAATGGTAAGCCGCACTCAACTTGGTGTGTTTGTTTATGCAGAAATGTCGTCAACAATGATGAACATGTAAAGTATGTGAAGTGTGCGTCTCGTTTTTTTTTAACATACCGACATGTCATCGCCTCACCGGTACTCGTCCAGTTGCATTCCTCAGAGGGTAACTACTACTGGGAGACATTTTTTAATTGTCTCATATAAAGTAGGTATTGTGATCGTGACAAAATCTCTACATTGAGTTAACTTGGATCTTGTCGTTTTACGTGACCCCGCTCTTTGTCTCAAGCACGACAGCCTAACCCGTTTTATGGATCTTAAATAAACTCGATATTTTGATGCCATTGGAGGGTCATATCTCTGGATTATTATGATTTTGATTCTGAACCTAAAATTAACGGTAGCTACAGTAGCCTTATGGCTTCTTTGGTGCTGAGTGACAGCTGACGGCTTTGAAAAGTTACCAGACCAAATTATGTATCCCTACGTCCAACCAAATGATCTGTAAAAACACGTGTTTAGCAGCTGTCACTTCTGACGGTCAAAATGTAGGTATTTACCTAAATGTTTACTGTCATAAGTCAGCTGTGAGCTGTCAGTCAGCACCAAAGAAGCCATGAGGTTACTGTACCAATGACTGGTTTTTGAATATTCAATATTTTTCGAAATTGGCTCTAACGGTAAAAAAAAAAAGGCCCTCGTCTTACTATCCGTTCGGATTACAAGCTTATCTACTAATTAGGCTAATGGCTTTAGGGATGAGGAAGATTATATTTATAGGAAGTGTATCCAAATTTTCAGGGAGGGAGAGTGGGAAAAAAAACATTACCCTACAAATAACACTGTATAGTCCTACTTCAGATTTTTTTTATTTAAAGCTATTTTACTTATGACTAATTTTTTTAACTTGGACTTTTTGTAAATGATGGATTTTACATTATAAATAAGAATGTGTGTTAATTTAAAATAATCATTTTAATGTAGCTTACTGATGACTGATAGTAAGTTTTCCTTGGAAAAATACAAACACTAAGAGGTAGCTTTATAGCTAACAATCTAATGTTGAAAATTTTATCACAAGCAATAAAAGACTATTAGACAAAGTAATTACAAATTGTGTGGTAGTATTTTATATTAATACGAGGTAACAGAAAAACTTTTTTTTTAGCACCACTTCTTAATTCCCGTTCGGGTTACACTCACATGTACTAAATGTATTAATATTTTGGGAATTAGGGAGGATTTGGAATAAGTGCAACCGCATTTGCGTGGAAGTAGTGTAAAATTGTTAAGGAAAAAATGCCGTGCACATGACTGGGTTCGAACCTCAATTTCTCTGTCTTTGGCAGTTTAACTCATTACTACAGTAGCGTGTTAGACCACGTGGCCACCAAGCGGGTTGACAATATTATTGTATACCGTGATAATAATCATGCGTTAAGAGGAAGCAAACCCTTTTGTCTTCATATTTCAAGATTGTTTATTTTTTTTAAATACTTTATCTATATTTGTGTTATATACGAGGGTTAGTATCCTTGGATCTTTGCTTGAGTGCGCCACTGTTATATCATCTACGATACAAATAATTAAAGATGCGCTTATCACCTAGTTATTTCCACGATAGGACCCATGAAGTTCTGAACACGTTCACCAGAGTGCACTGATAAACTATTAAAGAGGAATTTTTCACCTGTGGCAATGGTCTTACAGTTAAGAGCGTCAGTCTCACAATAGACTGGAAAACCTGTTTTGAGAAGGTCATTGTTCGAATCTCAGCTGGATAAAGAAAGGGTAGTGTTCCAAACGTGACTTGTTAATGTTTTACAGAACACGACTTACAAACTAACTTAACTTTGGGCAGTATGTATAGTACTAAACACCCAAACCCTAGGGCCAATTTATTTAATATATGAAAAATAAAACGGTCCAACACTAACAATAAGCTTAGCTCAATCGGTAGCGTGTCGGCCCTATAAGCTAAAGGTCCCGGGTTCGATTCCTGGCTTGGTCGAAAATTGTATCTTTACTGAAATGTGGGCTTCCCCTTTCACAGTGGTGAATTATTGGTCAGGTGACGGGTGTTGTGTCTATTCTAGATTTAATTTAGTTTATTGGTCGCGTGCTGATATAATCAGTTGATTCAGAAATCGCACGTTATATACCTCAAATAAATAAAAATCAGAGTGAATTAATTTACAAATAGCAAGTATAATTATTCAAACTCCAGCCGGAATCGAACTGTGGTCCCCCTATATTTGTAGTCAATCTCTCTAATAACTAAAGCCACAGTTAAAGAAAGGGGGGGAAGGGGAGAGCTAGGCAACAATAAACTTCAAAAACCTGTCTATTTTCTTTGATAGTTTTGTATTCAAACAAAAGGGGTGTGTTAGCAGCCAATAAAGAAGACGAAGACATTATCTTACTATTGTAGCGATAGTCTTCAAAGCTGTGTTTCTTTCTCTTTGCATACCCTCTCTCTCTCTCTCTCTCTCACACACACACACACACACACACACACACACACAAACACCCTCCACCCCTGTTGTAAAACTCCAGCGTTCCTTGCAGACAGTTGTTCGACGCAATCAGACCTTGTTTTATTTATATTTATAGCCAGGTCTCCACCATTTTTATCAGTATCTCTCTTTATCGGCGCAGTCCCCATTACTTTACGGGTCTAATGGAGACAGCTCAACCGCTCCGGTAATAAAGTGCTCGGATATTGTAATCCCGTCTCTAAACATGACACTAAGCCTCCAGGTATTTTAATGTCCCGACTGTTTTATATTCTATTTAACTCTACTCTCGATCTCGAACTTGGTTGCGTGAATTTAACGGGGGTAGATTAAATGGTTTGATTTAGTTTTGTTTGTTCTAGCTTGTTACGACGACCTGACGCAGTTAAGGTGGGACATAATGTAACGCTAGTTGTTGCCCTTATTTTTGAATATATTCTTTGTATATCTAAAGCCATCAGTCCTACGTCGGTTGTGGCGTGTAAAAGGATCCTGTAAGGTATGTGAAAATAGCCTTTATGGTAAATTCTGGAGAGGTTATTTCCCGCTCACTCGTAGAAATCCACTGCGGAAAGCAACAATAAACCACCGGTTATTCACTAATTCCCTAGTACATGTGCTTTCTCCCGGATGGTGCGGGCAACACTAACAGGCTGAAGGTCTGAGTGTAAGCCCAGTTCTGGATGGATGGATGGAAGGCCCAACAGGACCAACCCTCGGGTTGATGACTAATTATTATTATATTTATATAAATAGATAGAAAAATAGGTGTGCATTCATTATCGAAAGTTGATAATTTAACTGTCTAGAGATATTATTATTATTATTATTATTATCACCGCGTCTTACTATCCGTTCAGGTTATACGCACTTACGCTAGTGTGTAATGGTAGGGTGATTGTGAGATGAAATGGAGGACCTACAGTTTAACGTGGGATCCGAACCACGGTGGAGGCCTGGCATTCCCCACATTCACAAGATGTCTTGTCAGAGGTGAAGGAAGGGTTTGGTAATCAGATAAATCTTTGCCGGGACCGAGGATTGAACCCCAGCCGCCAGCACAGAAGTCTGACACCTTACCCCTAGACCGCCAGGTCACCGTCTTGAGATAGGTTGTTGTGTTTGTCTAAGAATTAAATACATCCACACCGCAGTACACATTATTGCAGTTACATCGGAATTTGAATAAGAAATAGATCAGAAGTGTTTGGACATTGGTCGAGATTGAACCGTTGACTTAACGACACACGACTTACGCAGACTTTTCATGCCCATGTGTTCACCCCTTTCTGGTGGAAAATTCACCAGCCATTTATAAACAACATGTAATGGGTTTGTTTACAGCGTCCAAATGAATCTAATTACCTTGAGGCCTGGCGGCGACAAGCCATCCCTATGTCGCCTTGGAAGGATTGCAAATGGCTACCGTGTAGCTGACGTGCTTATAGCTGCATAAAGATTTATTGTCTTAAGTAGCGTTAACACTCTAATGTTTTGCTTGCGCCATTGATTATTGGCGTGTCAACTTGACAATTTCAATATGCATAAAAATGAAAGAATATGCACTACGCATGTTTTGTTTGCATGAATATTCGAGCGTTCGAATATTTTGGCGCCAATAGTTAATTGTCGCTTCAACCGAACTTAAGAGCGCGCTGGTTGTATTTGAACGTGTAAGTCTTGATTGGTGTTGCCAATATATTATAATTTATCGATAACTCTTTGACTTCCATCAACGTTCAAATCTAAACCAACTGTCCGGCAGGAGAATATTTGCACGATACTCAAAACTTAGTGTAAACCTTTATTTGCATGGCAATGAATGGGTTGGCGTTGCTACCGGCACAAACTTTAACATGACAGTGTACATGAGGCTAGAAGATTTCGTCTCACTCCATGAATATAATTTATTTCAAAATAAATAAATGATAATAAATAGAAAGGTGCACCGCAAAGACTTTCTCTCTTTTATCTTATTACAAAGAGATTTACTAAAAATTGGTAATATGTGTGAAACTATATCATATACATTGTTGCAGAAATGCTCCACCAAAGATGAAATAATTATACTTTTTTCTAAACACATGTCCATGAACATAACCAAAGATGGTTTCTAAGACGTCATCAACTGTATTAATTTCTTCGGGTTTGCCATCTTAATTTTTGAAGAGAATTAAGCCTTTTAGAAGATTTTGTTTGTAAAGCATTTTTAAGTGTACCACAAACGCTGCTTCCACAAAAAAAAAAGAAACATCCAAACGGTTATTATCATAAGCTCATGTTTAAATAAAGTAGAAACCTCTAAAAGAAAAACATAATTAAAAACAAACTGGTGGTTGTGAAAGTGTTGACTGCAAATATATGGTCTTGCAGATCGTATGGTTTGGAGAATGATACATGAGAGTGGATCTGATAGCTTGTGCTAGCTTTTTTCTTAGCACCATGTCTTACTGCCCGTTCGGGTTATACGCTTATGTACTAATTACGCTAATGGTTTTAAGGATTAGGAAGGTTACATATGTAGGAAATATACCCACATTTGCGTGGAGGGATAGTGGGGAAAACTATTTTAGAAAAACTACCCTCAGTACACCCGACCGAGATTTGAACCTTGATCTCCCCGTCATCGTCGGTTTAATTTACTGAGAGAGTAGCGTGTTATACCATTCGGCCACCGAAGCGGCTTTTTTTTCTGCTATCTGTCACCTACACTCATACCGTGGATGAGGTATAGGTGTTATTTTCCTGTTACTAAATTATAACTAATCTAGATAAAAGTCACAAATGAATATAGGGAAAAATTATGTTTATGTTCATAAAGATAAAGAGCCCTAGAAGTATGTTATTGCCATATTCAAATCAGTTCGACCACGTGGCTTAGCGATGAAAGCACGTATACCATTCTATCGCTTGATGTTGTTGAGGGGAAGGTTGTATTTGATAGTTCCCATGTGTTGAGAGTGTGGGGTGGACAGGGAGGGTACGAGGTTGCAGTGTCGTGTGTGGGCCTCTATACCTCCCTTCTCCTCTTGACCACACACCTCACGGGCTGAACAAACATCACATACCTGCACCCGCCCCGCCCAGGCACAACCCCTCTTACCCCCCCGTAATTAAGGTAATGACTGCGTCTGTCTTCCCACCCGACCTCCACCCTTTTTACAACCTGCTGCTTCCTTTGCAGCACCGCAAGGAGCAAACTGAACGCACCTTTATTCCTTGGTCGGCCTCAAGGATCATATCAGTGGAGCTGCCCGTTTGCACTTTAGACCTGTTGAGTTCTACAGTTTGGTAATGCTCTTAAGGTGGAATGGAAGGGTACGCGTGTTTTTGGGGGTTTAATTCGAAAAACATTTTTTTTGCCAAAAACATATAAAATATAGCTTCAGTACAAACATACAGTTTTATTTTCTTCACATGGTGATATTAACATTTCCTGAATATCGGTCATGAGCATAGCGGCATTATCTAACAAACTTTTTAAATGAAGAGAGAAAGTTGTATTTAAATTCCTGGACACCATTGAAAGATATTCAAAAAATGTTAAGGTCACCGTGTGAAGAAAATTAAATTCTATGTTTGTACTGGAGCGATGTTGTATTTATTTTGTCCAAAAAAATATTTTGCCAAAAAATCTACAAAAAACACTTGCTTTTTCTCGCGTCCCCTCTCATTCCACCTTGAGGTATAAGTGGAGGGAATACGAGTTAAGGGCAGTAAATTTGCAGTTGTTATATCAAAAACCTCTTTTAATCAACATAAATTAAATAATTACCTAGTAGAAACATGTAATTTAATTTTCTTCACATAGTGGTATACACATTTGTTGAATATCTGTCAAGGGTGTCACAGAATTTAACGACAATCTTTTTATATTCAATTAAAAAGTTTCTCATGCCAGATATTTAAGAACTGTTGATATTACCATGTGAAGAAAATTAAATTCTATGTTTCAACTCGAGAAATATTTTATTTATATTGGCCAAGACAAAGGTTTTGCTATTAAAAAAACTGCAAAAACTATACCCTTTACTCACGTTCCCTAACCTCCCACAGCCCCACTGCATCACCGCATGCACATTGAACCCATTTAGTGTTTCTGTTATTTAATTAATTATAGTTCTGCTGGTTGCAAAATTTATAAGGCTGTTTATAACGCCGATTGTCTTTTAAGATCAAAATAAAATCATTTTATGATGATACTTAGTAAACTTTTTTAAATATGAAATGAATATGACAAATATCGAGAATGGCTGCTTAGAACACAAACCATTTTCTTAAAAAAGAATAAAAAAAAGTTCAGCCTTCACCAAAGCCAGTCTTCAACCACGATGACTAGGTTAAAACTTTGAACAAAAGGAAGACAAACAAGCAAGCCCAGTATCCAAATGATTTTTACTCTTAAAGCATTTCTAAAAAAAAATATCGCTGCACAAAGGGCTGCCAATGTCCTAACGAATGTTTCCTAAGTGGGACCCGCAAGCCGTCAGAAGGGAAGTAACGAAAAACGATGAGATGTGAGATAACAACATACTGTTCAGAGACATCTACCGGGATGGCCCCCTTTCAACGATATCCTTGAGCCTTTCTCTGGGTGGTCACCTCGGAGTTGGGGGATGGAATGCTTGAGGTGAAAGTGGGGGAGGGGTTTGGACCCATCTTTGAGGTCGACTCCTTCGAGTGGCCGAAAACCAATCCCTGGCACGTTACCTTGATTTTCATTATTTACTTGTTCAGCAAGCTTCAGTTCGATTTTTAATAGGATGAGTATTATAACATCTAGAAAAATAATTAAATATTCCGATTTTATTATGAAGATTCATCTGGAAGACCTTTTTTTTTTCTTCCTAACAGAATGCTTTTAACATATTATTGATTATGTGCTTTTGTAATTATCCTAAATTCTTATCTTAGTACAATCCAATTATAATAAGAAAGGCCTTATTTGACACCCATTAAAGTTACTAGGGATACTCTCAGGTGGTCGACCTCGCTGATCTTGGGGTAAAGTACTCATCCCAGGACTCGACTTACGTTCGTTCAAACCCAGCTGAGGTCGACGGATTTTTCTTGAGCAATAAATGTCCGAAGCACAACTTCTTTTGGAGGGGAAGTAAAGACGTAACTCAAGTTGGCCAGCCACATTGCCAAAAAAATATATTTATTTATTTCATTAATGAATATATAGAGTTTACATATTAATATATCAAATTATATTCTACATAATATACACTGGTGAGCACGCGGAAAGAGGTGTCAGTTGCGCATCTTACTCGATAGTAAGGGGAGGCTGAGACAGGGTGTAATGAGGATACATTTTTTTTCCTCTTTGGTTTTTTTATATTATTGTTTTTTAATTTAATTGTGAGTATATTTCCTCTAATTTCTAACTTTCTAATGCCTTTGTAAATATTCGGATAGCCCAAATGTGCAGTAAAACATTAAGCGCACATACATAAAAAAAAAATGAATCCACGTCGTTCTCTAATATCTCTCAATTACCTGCCAGAATGACTCGAGAACAGAGGGGGAAGGGTTTGTTATTAGGAATGTGTCGGTAGGAGAGTGAAGTTTCTATCTGTCTGACAATTTGTTTGAAAGAGGGTAGTACCACCAATCTGCACGTTTCCCACAAAGGTGTGGTCTCTATCAACATCTTCTGGATAAGTTATGATTCCCAACCTCCCCACCACTAATTTGCCCGAGCCCACCCTCATCGATTCAACCCCATTAGTGGCCCGGTCAGATTTATCTCAAAGGGGTTTGAGGCCGAGTTGCCGCCCTTTTCCCTGCTCCTGAGGGAAGAGAACACTTTCAAAACAAACATTCAAAAGCTTCCTTTTTAATTCAAGGTGTAATGTGGTACACGTTATTTTATTTTCATCTCAGAGACAATGTTGTTTTTTATCTCAGGTGCTATGTGGGGATATTATATTGTTTTCTTTATCTCAGGTGCAATGTGAGGATATTATATTGTTTTCTTTATCTCAGGTGCTATGTGGGGATATTACATTGTTCTCTTTATCTCAGGTGCAATATGAGGATATTACATTGTTTTGTTTTTATCTCAGGTGCAATGGGAAGATATTACATTGTTTTTTTATCTTAGGTGCTTTGTGACGATATTACTTTGTTATTTCTTCTGGTGCTTCCAGCCGCAATAGCTAAAGAGATAGCGACGTCAATGATATAAAAAGGACTATAAGTTAATTGTAAATCTTATTTGTTTCGAAGCTTACATAAGTATTAATTGTACAACATGCATGACATTAAGGCCTATACATATATAACTACACTCATTTGAATTTATGACCCTCAAAGTCCACCATAGATAATAAATACATTGATGATGGATTTAATAATCTTCTGTGGCCCAGGACAAATGGATCGAAGAAGTCTCGAACAAAGTACACTGTTCCATCTAAGCCATAAGCCTACACCGTCCAGCAGGGAATTATTATTCTGCGGCGTAATGGTTTCTCTTCTATAGAATTCTGGCGTTGAAACAAAGCACAAAAAAATCTTGAAAGAATTCATTAAAAAAAAGTCGGCCCTGCGGAGGCCCCCACGAACCTTGCATCATAGATTAGAGATTGTGGCTATAAAAAACAAAAGGAAGGCTGGCTAGAAGGTGAGCGCGGTTGGAGGCCAAGAGGTCAAAACAGCGCACCTGGTCCGTGGCACACCTGGCCGCCCAACCGCTCGGGGCGCTGCTATCGCGCCTGCTTCACACGACCACAACAGAATCGGCGTCACAAGCTCTTTTTTTTTTTTTGTAGGCATAATAAACCGCCACTTGACGCGGTGTTGTCAAAATCGGGTTCATACGTTCAGAGTAGAATCGAGTGTGCACTTGTCATTTTATATGCGAAATTAATCGCTGAGATAACCGATTGCGCCCGCTTCACATGACCGAAATAGAATCAGCATTGCACATTCCTTTTAAAAGTACAATTAGCCGCCCCATAACGCGGTGTTGGTGAAAATCTGGTTCACACGTTAAAAGTAGAGCCTAGTATTTAAATGTATTTCTACTGCGCAATGAATATTAGAGCCATCCTTATCGTACCTGATCCACATGAAGGTAGCTAGTAGCTGCCTGGTTCCACTATGGTGCCGCCGTTTATATGAAAGGGTAAGACTGCCCAATTGTATAGTGAGCGGAGTGTACCCAACTTTATTGGTACTCATGTTGACACACTTTATTTACATCGTAGGGTTGACATTTTTCTGTTAGTTATGTTCTACTAAAACCACCAGACGATTATATTTATTTAGCACCGCGTCTTACTACCCGTTCAGGTTATACGCTTTAAGTACTAACTACGATAATGGATTAGGAATTGGAAAGGTTGAATTAGAGGAGGTGAACCCGCATTTGCGTGGAGGGAGAGTGGAAAACCGTTTAGGGAAAAAAAAAACCAGTTCACCCGACCGAGATTCGAACCTCGATCTCCCCGTGCTCAGCAGTCGAGCTCAACACGACTAGCGCGTTAGCCAACTACGCCACCGAGGCGGGTAAGACGATTATAGCAATAGAAATAACGTACGGGCTGTGCGCTATATTTACTTCCAATTTTCCTAATTTTGGTAATTTGTGTTATACCTTTACTTTCCTGTAGAATATTTGGTTTTTGGTAAACTTTTTTAAATCTATTTATTTATTTCAAATCATCTTAATACACATTCAGGGTATACCAATTTTAATTACACAAATCATTTCGGTGGCCGCATGGTTTAAGGCGTCACTTTTGCAATAGACTATACTGCTGATGACGGAAAGATCAGGGCTCGAGTCCGGTCGGGTGTACTGAGGGTGATTTTTACTAAATGGTTTTACACTCTCCCTCCACGCAAATGTAGGTTGGCTTCCTCTAAATTCAATCTTCCTCAATCCTAACACATCAGAGCAATTAATACGTTTGCATATAATCCGAGTGTGTAGTAAGACGTGGTGCTCAAGATTACACTAATATAGTAAGAATAATGAAGGTTGAATATATTGAGAAAATGTGTCCACATTCACGTGAATATAACGAGGAAAACATGTTTGATAACAAATCCCCTTAGTACAACTTGTGGGGAATCAAATTCCAACCTCCCCGTGATTGGAACAATAAAACTAATTTAGCTGGATATTTATTCCACGCGCTCTCTGATGCGAGTGCTCTAATACAAAGATTATTGGTGTGCACAGCGTTTTTATTAATAACTAGTAGTTTGACACTTTCTTCTCATGGGTAGGCCGCGTAGAACTATATCAAACTAGGACGTTCATAATTCAGCTGCCATAATTTTGATAGTTACCCCCTGTACAATCCTGAGCTAATTATAGCAATCACAAACCAACTATGGAAATTAATAAATTTAAAAACAAACAACCCTTAGAAATAAAATATTACCTAGTTCACAAACTGAATGCACAAACCAACTCAATCTTTATCTAAGTAAGATATTAATATAATTGAAGTAGTAAACATTGTTACAGAAACATGTTTAAAAAAAGAGCATCACATTTCACCAAATAAAATAATATATTCTGCTTTAAAAGCCTATTAAATAATGAGAAATATTCTTTCCAAAGGAAAATCACGGTCCCCAAGCTATGAAACCGGAATATATTTATTTTAATTGTAATGTCACTCCTAGACAGGGTTCTAGTTTATCCTTTTGTATTCGTTTATTTTTAGACATTTTTTCGTCTGTTAAACCTGTCCAACTCATTCTGAGAAATTTTAAATATAAGATTAATTTGGTTATCTGGTGTTACTCTACCTGTCAGGCAAATTTTAATTTTCCACCTCATCTCAAAAGTTTTTCTAACTATAGCTCCCTCCCTCTCCACTCTCTCCATTTCCTAGGGTTAAATTTTAATTTAAAATTTCCTGATTGTTTTAGTTGAAGTACTCCGTAGGCCAGCTTAACGAATTTCAGTTTTCTACTACACAGATAAATACAGAAAGTGCACCATATTTTTTTTTATCAATACACACTTCAAATTACGTGTTTCTAATTGGAGCGCTCTCGATAAAGTCATTTTTTCGACCCCATTTTATTTATTTTTTAAATCCTTTTTTAAAGTGAGTGACGTTTATCCGTTTTTCATGTTACACTAGAATAATTATAAGTTTCATCCTAGTTATTAAAATAGTTCGCTTGTCACTGACAAGCTTATGTACCATTAATAATTTAAAACTTGTGTCCCTCGTCAAAGAAACAGTACCAACCACCCCTCCTCTTTGCTATCCTTAAGAAGATCACAGGCTGCATCAACTCCCTCGTCAAAGGAGCAGTACCAACCACCCCCTCCTCTTTGCTCTCCTTGAGAAGGTCACGGACCACGTGAACGAGACTGTACCCACCTAATAAGATATGTTTGAAGCGCGCCGCTGCCCAAGGTAAACAGGCCGGACCAGAAGGGGTGGTGGTCGTCCCAGAGAGAACACAGCATCTTCCTTCCCCTCCTTCCCTCACTGTTAAATTATTACTCCTTCGTCTCTCTGTCGACATTTCGTACATTGCATCACCTCGCCGGGCGGATAGGATCACGTCGGCGGCACGTTTCACACGTGAAGGTACCCCTCCAGTCTTCCGTAGGGAGGAAGAAGACATCCTGCGTTTAATCATGATGACCAGCTTGCAGAAAAGTAAAAGTGAATTACATTGTAGGAGTGTTATTAAAGTGCCGTCTCAATTAGGGTTTTATGTTACGTTGAGATCATTTTTCTAAGACTTGAGGTTGAACATCNCCCCCCCCCACACACACACACATTGATAAGGAAAGTGCACTAAATTCCCGGCTTATCTAGGGAGGCTGGGGTTAGAATTCCGGCCAGGAGCACTAAGGCTGGTTTTTCCTTATTGTTTTCTGCTCTCCCTTCACGCAAATGAAGGTGGTCTAAAGTGTCCGGTGGTTAGATTGGCCTGCTGAAGACTGGGAGATCGGGAATCCCGGGCTGGTCTACTGAGAGTGGTTATTCCTAAAATGGTTTCCCACCCTCCTTCCGCATAAATACAGGTAGATTACCTCTAAAATACTTCCTTCCTCATCCCTACCCTATCAGAGTAATTATCATATATGCGTATAACCTGAACGGTGATAAAAAAAAACTAATAATAACTCATTCATTCATACCTCATTAGTGGCATTAGAATGCTTAAAGCCAGGACATGTACTAAGATCAGGTGTGGGAGGGGGGGAAGGTTTGAAAAACTTAGGTATGTTTATAGTTTTAAGTGAACCACGTATACCACCCATCCGGGTCATCCACATATTTATACCAATAGCTAAGTATGAGGAAGATGAAGCTTAGAGGAAATAGACCCTCATTTTTGAAGAGGAAGGTTACGGAACCATTTAGGAAAACACATTTCGTTTTAGATCCCAAACTCCTCTTCAGGTGGTGGTGAATTGTACACTTTTTATGTGATAGATTGTTGGATTGGGGCCCGTCGAATCAATCATAAAATATTATTATAAAAAGGTGGATCGATTGGGCACTTCATATTCATAGTAGAATATCAATCGGAAATTCATTCAACAAATCTCCAGTAGAATACAGTTCAGTGTAAGCTACCCAGATGAACGTTAGTTACTACGTACAAGGTGACCCGGCGGTCTAGGGGTAAGGTGTCAGACTTCTGTGCTGGCGGCCTGGGTTCAATCCTCGGTCCCGGCAAAGATTTATCTGATTACCAAACCTTTCCTTCACCTCTGACAAGACATCTTGTGAATGTAAGGAATGCCAGGCCTCCACCGTGGTTCGGATTCCACGTTAAACTGTAGGTCCTTCATTTCATCTCACTATCACCCTACCATTACACATTAGCGTAAGTGCGTATAACCCGAACGGTTAGTAAGACGCGATGCTAATAATAATAATAATAATAATAATAGTTAGATTGAGTACGCCTCAAGTCAGACTTAGAACGCATCGAGTGCGACGCTGTACTAAATACAGGCGTATAATACAAACGGGTAGTAAGACGCAGTGCTAAAAAAAAATACAGAACGATACCTACCTAGACCAGAATTGAATGGGCCAGTTTAATATGTGAAACTGGCCCATTCGATTCGTGTTTGGGCAGGTGTCTTCTTGCATTTAATGCACAACCCACTTTGGGAGGGAAATAGTAGGCTACCACAAGTTATCAGTGCCCAATGCTCAATCCACCTTAAGGGGGAAAATTTTGGTGGACTCTTCAGGTCAAAAGCAGTGCCTAGGCTACCAAAGCCCCTCCCCTTCACCAGCAAACCAAACAAGACGAGATCGGCGAAACATTCTGCCTGTCCACCTATGCGGGTAGTAAATAGTTGCTCAATATTGTATTTTTGGGTAAAGAATACATGGAAGGTTGGTGAACGTGAAGGAAAAGCGTGTGATTGTAAATGAATCATATACACTTTGGAAAATAGTTGGCCATGGCTGGAGGTCCTAATACACTGGCGTGGCATGAAGTGTCGCCAGGGTAATCAGAGCTAGTTAGTACCATACATGTGAATCCTCATCACTCAGTAGAACAATCATTGGTCAGGTATTAAGAGCGTTCATCATTGCAGTCCCAACTCTGCTCCTGGCTCGCGCGAGGTGTAGGAGTTAAAGGGAAAGAAAAGACCAAGATATGCCAGAAATGTATACAGTGCATTCGTATTTGAATGATTACTCGAAACTTGCCGTGGTGACGACGGGGGACAAAGCGACAAAGTTTCTTGTTAGTAACTACAGTATGTCCTTATCAAGACATAATAAAGATTTGTGCGCAGTGCTTATCTGAGAAGACATTGTAAAATGGTCAAAAATGGCCTTTTAAATGCATTTTTTATCCAAATATAATGGATTCTTAATAAGTTTTAAAAAATGAACCAAAAATGTATCACTATACACAACACATTGGTTGAGTTTCCGTTAGTTCTAAGATATAGGTCAAATAAAAATGTACTATACTATGTATAATTTCCAAGCTTAGTGGCCAATTGGCAAACTCCCTTTCCAAGCGTGTATTAAAATAATAATTACAAACCAGCTTAGCACTGGAGCGAGACAAATCAATGTACATTATATTAGGTATTTGGTACAATTTAACAATTATATTTAATTAGCTAGGGTTCATAAACTACGTCATGCTAATATTGGGTTTTCTTACCCCCACATCACCATAATTTTTGAACCCCCCTTTCTAATATTACGTAACGCACCATACCCCTATCTAATTTTTTACTTTACATCCATTTCTGTTTCCAGCCTGTGGCTTGGGTAAGTTTTTTTTTATTCAAGACATATATTTTCCATTACCGGCTCGCTAGGCCTATCTGTCGTAGCTTCATATGTCTTACAATCTAACTTAAAACTAGGACCGACACAACATCCAGTCCCTGGCTGTTAATTAAGCACATTTCTCAAATGATAAATTTTTCGGCCATGCTGGGAATTGAGCTCGGGACCCTTAGCTCTGTAGATAGATACGATACCGACTGAGCAAACGTATCGTCTCACCTATTTAAATAATTTATTTTTATTTTATAGCCTATATAACTCTTTTATTGAAACGTATTTGTACGTTTAAGCTCGACGATCAAAGTCAACGAGTCGATATTGTTTGTGTGTACGTGCGAGCAGTCGGGTTGATTTCAAAATAAATATGCTTAGTTGCATTGTGACGTCCCACATAGTCTGAGTCCCCCTCCCCCCTCAACACGCTTTGTCAGGGTGATCACTACTCCACCCTAACCCCTTGATATCCTTACGTAGTTTGTGAACAACCCCCTACTGGTGATGTACTTTAAGCTATTAAATTATTATTATTATTATTATTAGCACCACGTCTTACTACCTGTTCGGGTTATACGCATTTACTCTAATTTGTAATGGTAGGGTGATTGTGAGATGAAATGGAGGACCTACAGTTTAACGTGGATACCGAACCACGGGGGAGGCCTGGCATTCCACACATTCACAAGTTGTGGTTAATACACGTAAGCTATTAAAGTGGTTAAAAATAATTATAAGTGATTTTATGTATTTTTTATTTTAAAATAATTAAAATAGATTTTAAAATGATCCTTGATTCGTTTTATTAATAACTATTTTATGTATAAAGAGAAACAACATATTTTAAATTCTTTGCATTGAGACCACTCACAAAATGTTCTTCCATTTAAAATAAAAAAGTCTACACATAGCGTGCTTTTGAGAAACTAATGGTCCCAGAATCTCTAAGTATCATCCAAAATATGTGAACACTAAGTTGTTATCAACAACACCAACAAAAGAAGAAAATATTGAATACCACCAAGCCTAGAGACACAGTGTGAGAAATGAGTTGGGGGTACAAAATATTCGTGTCAAACTGAGGCAGGGTGAAACTTGTTCCAACGAGCCTCGTGAACAAAAAAAGATGGAAGCTCTCTCTCCCTTCTTTCCCCTCGGTAAAAAAAAACACTGGCGCTATCGAGAAACACGGGAACGCTTTCAGAAACACTCCAGCCCCATTCATTTACTGACACAAACTTTCCCAGGCAACATAATCATCGCTGGAATTTACCAACGACAAACAAACAAACAAACAAAAAAACATATCTCCCCTACACTTCGTTACCTGTTTTCATGGTCAATCATTCAAATTTACAACTTAACCTATACTAACGGACAAAAGAAGAAATTCTTCCTTTTCAAAGTATGAGTGATGTTTTTAAAAGGTTGGTATTTCTACATAACTTCGCGATCGTTTCGGAGATAGGATGTGCAAAACTTTTATCTGAACTCGGTGTTAGAGGAGTGTTTCGCCTGTTGTTAAAAGTGTAATGAGGACAAATATTTAAACACTCACTAAAATTTAAGACACATTTATGGATAGATTAAAATCGGTATCTAAGGAGTGCTTAAACCTATCGTATTTCGACACTCGGCGATGAGAGTTAAAGTTATACTTTAATGGCCACAAGAAAGTAGTTATCTGGTATATCTATTTTCAACCGTGGGTGGGGGTTGGGGGGGATTCAAACCTCTCCCATGGAGAAATAAATTTACTCTAAATAAAACAATATCAATAAAGGGGAAACGAGAACAAGAAAGGTTTCAATAGTAGATTCCAGTGAGAAGTGATATTTATAAGACTCTTGCTTAGTAATTTTTTTTCCCTGAAGTTAAATGTATATATCTTGGACAAGCTGGGACAAACTCTTGGTGTCGATGCGTGAGTGCTGCGAATGATTGTGTGATTTTGTTTCAAGCACTTCCTATAACGCTAAAACAGATCCACATTAATGGAGTACAAACGTTATAACTAAGAAAAAATGTCAAATGGGGCACATGCTTACATTCATTTTACTTTGTTTTTGGTTCTCCTGTCCACCGCTGAAGTTGTTTTCACATGTTACGGTACACACTTTTTATATTATTATGATTAACTGTAGAAATTTCACTAAAATAATTATTAATTCCTCTGTACAGCCCAATCTCGAAACCCAGAAGGCATAGGAAGATGAAATTTTGCAGGCCAGTTGCCTCAAACCTAAAAGGATGGACAAAAAAAAAATCATATGGAGGTCCTCAAACCTGGGAGTGATTTCCAAAAAATCAAAGTCGTAAAAATCTCCAAGCCCAAAAGATCTAGGAAGCTAACATTTTTCAGGCAGGTAGCCCTAAACAAAAAAGATTGCTGGAATACTTGGTGACCAAAAATTCAACTGGAGGGGTGTCCAGAAAAACTAAGTCTAAATACACTCGAAGCCCAGTAGACTTAGGAAGCTGACAATTTGCAGGCAGGTAGACCCAAAACAAACAAAAAAGTGCAGGGATACTTTGTGACCGAAAATTCACATGGAGACCCCAAAAAATGAAAAAAAATACATACAAAAAAAAAGGGTTGTTTACTGTGAAAACTTACACGTGAGGAACAGTTTTCATACTTTCATGTGAATAAATATTTGATCTACTATAGAGTATTTGATTTAAATGCGCTTCTCAGATTTTGATGGTCACTAAAGACGATTCCCATTCGCAATCATTGTCCAACAAAGGTCATTTGGATACATTACACAACCATAAATAAAGTCATTGATTTTTAAACGGAAACTATTCTAGTGGTACTAAAAATATACACTATTAAAATATGATTACTGTTGACCGCAATAAAATTAGTTTGTATTTTCTAAAAGAACCTTCCTTTGATTATTGGACTGTAGCTCACCGCCAACGTACTTATCTCTGGCCTTGGAAGCCAAGGCTCGATCCTGGGCACGGGACAAGGCGTCAAGACGTCAGTAAACCAAATTAATTAGCTCACGTCTAAGGCGTTGATCTATCAATAGACTGGCTTAACGATGGCAGGGATATTGGAGTTCAAATCCCATTCGGGTGTATTGAGGATGGTTTTCTCTAAATATTATTATTATTATTATTATTAGCACCGCGTCTTACTACCCGTTCGGGTTTTACGCACTTACGCTAATGTGTAGTGGTAGGGTGATTGTGAGATGAAATGGAGGACCTACAGTTTAACGTGGAATCCGAACCGCGGTGGAGGTTTCTCTAAATAGTTTCCCCACTCTCTCTCCAGGCAAATTCATGTAGACCTCCTCTAAATTCAACCTTCTTTATTCCCAACACATTGGCATGCTAAGTACATAAACGTATATCTCGGAACAAGTACTACGACGTGGTTAAAAAAAAAAGTAACTAAATTGCGTTAATGGAGACTTCATTGGCTTAGTTAATATTTAAAACTGCACAAACTCTTATGATTGACTGTACTACAAGTCGACATAGCCTTGCACCCCACTTTACAGGAACCACTAATAACATCTTCTAATCACGTCCCACAACATATTTTGTTTTTAACGTGTCGCTTGTATTTTCACTCTTTCATTTTTTTTGTTTTAATATCCCTTCTTTTTCTTTTTTTACTTTTTTTTTTTACTTTGCTTTCCCTTCCATTTAGTTCTTCAAGCAACTTAGCTAAGGGCACATTAACTCTTTCTTTCTACCTCTTTTTCTCAGTCTACTATTTGGCTTTCTTCTTTGCTCTAAATTTATGTGTTATGTATTGGTCTTATCGTAAAATGTTCATTATACGATTATTATTTTTATTACTCAAGTGGGAGACCTGGCGGTCTAGGGGTAAGGTGTCAGACTTTTATGCTGGCGGCCGGGGTTCAATCCTCGGTCCCGGCACAGATTTATCTGATTACCAAACCCTTCCTTCACTTCTGACAAGACATCTTGTGAATGTGAGGAATGCCAGGCCTCCACCGTGGTTCGGATTCCACGTTAAACTGTAGGTCCTTCATTTCATCTCACAATCACCCTACCATTACACATTAGCGTAAGTGCGTATAACCCGAACGGGTAGTAAGACGCGGTACTAATAATAATAATAATAATATTACTCAAGTGAGGACTTGATATGTAAACCACCAAGTAATTTATATTTCCGAGATTATGTATTTAGGTTAAATAATTTATCTAGTTCAAATTAACCATATATATTAATTTAACTTGGTGTTTAAGGTGGGGTGGAGGGGGATGCGACAAAAGGCCAGTGTTTTTGCAGTTTTTATGGCAAAATATTTTTTTTTGGGCCAAAATAAATCAAATATTGCTTCGGTACAGACCTAGAGTTTAATTTTCTCCCCATGGTGACCTCAACAATGTATATAATATCTGTAATGTGTACAGTGGCATTATCTAACAAACTTTTTAAATAAAGAGAAAAAGTTGTCATTAAATTCTAAAACAACCCTGACAGATATTCAAGGAATTTTGAGGTCACCATGTGAAGGAAATTAAACTCTATGTTTGTATTGAAGCAATATTTGATTTATTTTGGCAAAAAAAAAAAGTTTTGCTATAAAAACTGCGAAAACACTAGCCTTTTCTCGCGTCCCCTTCCACCCCACCTTAAAAGTTAGAATTAAATAAAAAACCATTTATAGTAATGTGGCTGAATTAATTTTTTAACACACAACTGACGGGACTTCAATCCCTTTCGGTCGCACTGTGAATGACTTTTACAAATGTGTGTCATTGGGGTTTTCCCACACTCTCTACAAGCTTTTTCTTTAGCACCGTGTCTTGCTACCTGTTCGGGTTATACGCCTATGTACGATTTACAATAATTTGTTAGGGATCAGTAAGTCTATATTTAGAGAAAGTGCACCCACACTTGCTTTGAGGTAGAGTGGAAAACCATTTATGAAATACCACCCTCGGTGCACCTGACTGGTATTGAACCCCGATCTCTTGTCTCCGGCAGTCTACTCTAATATGAAAGTAGTACGTTAGACCATGCGGCCACCGAAGCGGGTTCGAACCATCTTAGCAGG
>CABEEJ010001622.1:0-27050 GCA_901482245.1 Timema douglasi
TATGGAAGAGAGAGACCTTAATGTCTCGTCGGTGCTGGTCATATGGAGGAGAAAGACATTAATGTGTCGTGAGTGCTGGTCCTGTGTAGGAGAGAGAGACCTGAATGTCGCGTTGGTGCTGGTCATGTGAAGGGAAGGTGAGAGACCAGAATGGCTTGTGGGTGCTGGTCACGTGAAGGATAGCGGAAAGAGACTTGAATTTTTCATGGGTGCTGTTCTTGTGGAGGGGAACGAAAAAACACTTGAATGTCTCGTTGGTGCTGGTCCTAAGGAAGAGAGAAAAACCTGATTGTCACGTGGATGCTGGTCATGTCAAGGAAAGTGGAGAGAAACTTGAATATCTCGAAGGTGCTGGTCATGTGAAAGGGAGCGGAAAGAGACCCGAATGTATCGTGGGATATGATCCTGTAGAGGAGAGAGGGGATTGATTGTCTCGTGGGTGGGTGTCCTGTATATCCGAGAAAGACCTGAATGTCTCGTGGGTGCTGGTCCTTTGGAGGAAAGAGAGACTTGAATGTATAGTTGGTGCTGGTCAAGTGAATGAGAGAGGAGAGGGACCTGAATGTATCGTGGGTGCTGGTCATGTGGAGAGGAGGGGAGAGAGACCTGAATGTATCGTGGGTACTGGTCATGTGGAGAGGAGGGGAGAGAGACCTGAATGTATCGTGGGTGCTGGTCATGTGGAGAGGAGGGGAGAGAGACCTGAATGTATCGTGGGTGCTGGTCATTTGGAGAGGAGGGGAGAGAGACCTGAATGTATCGTGGGTGCTGTTCATGTGGAGAGGAGGGGAGAGAGACCTGAATGTATCTTTGGTGCTGGTCATGTGGAGAGGAGGGGAGAGAGACCTGAATGTATCTTTGGTGCTGGTCATGTGAAAGAAAAGGGAAAGAGACCTGAATGTATCGTGGGTGCTAGTCATGTGAAGGGGAGCGTAGAGACACATCAATTTTTAGTGGGTCTGGTCATGTGGAAGGGAGGGAAGAGAGACCTGAATGTATCGTGGGTGCTGGTCATGTGAAGGGGAGCGTAGAGACACATCAATTTTTAGTGGGTCTGGTCATGTGGAAGGGAGGGAAGAGAGACTTGAATGTCCACGGGTGAAGTACCTCTGGAGGAGAGTGGAGAGGAACCTGAATGTTTCGTGGGTGCTGGTCATGTGGAGGGGAAAGAGACCTGAATATCTCGTGGATGCTGGTCCTGTGGAGGGAAGCGAATAGAGACCTGATTGTCTCGTGAGTACTGGTCCTATGGAAGGGAAGGGGAGAGAGACCTGAGTGTTTCGTGTTGCTTCTCCTGTGGAGGAGAGAGAAACATGAGCGTCACGTGGGTGCTGGTCCTGAAGGGAGGAGGAGAGAGAATCCGGAATGTCTCGTAGGTGCTGGTTCTGTAGTTGAGAAGGGAGAGAGGCCTGAGTATGGTGTGGATGCTGGTCCTTTGGAGGGGAGGGGAGAGAGACCTGAATGCCTTATGAATGCTTAAGGGGAAGTGTTGGGGAGGCTTACTCAAATTACAAGACTTTGAATTTCTACCGTAGCAAGGTGGTTGTATAAAAAATATAGTACTGCAATCAACCTCAATTTATTCCACTGGATGTGGGAGCCGATTATTCTTTATTTTGTTATCACTGCATCTTAGTCCCTGTTCGTGTTATACGTTTATATGTTAATTACTTTATTTGGGTAAGGATGAGGAAGGAAGCTTTGCTTAGGCGTGGAAGGAGATTGGAAAAACTTTAAATAAACAAACCTCAGTAGGGTGGATTACATTTGAACCCTTATCTCCCCATCTTCAGCAGGTCAGTCTAAAATGAAAGAGACCCCTCTGATCATTCGGCCACTGAAGTGGATGATAGATAATTCTACTGTTTCTTCCACTTGTGCTACTGGGTCACAGAGAAGGAAAGATTGTCTGTGTACTGGGTTAATCTAAAGTGGGTTACTGAGTGTGCGTCAGGCTGAAGCCTATACATTTGATCGTTCGTGTAGGTTTGAAATAAGAGTGCGACTCTTATTAGACTGGAAGAGCGAGGGGGGCGGTTGCAACCCCACTGGGCAGGGAGGCACTCAACAGGGGTGGGAGTGGGCCCGGCAGTGTTGCCAACTTAGTGGTTCTCCCACCAGTTCTAGCTTTTATCAAAGTGGTTCCGGCAACTGGAAAGATTTCTATCTTTTTCATCTATACACTTTTCTATTTATAAATTAATTATTTCAATTCCATGTTTTAACCTTGTTTTTGTATTAATCTAAGCGTGACACATATAAACACAATTAAGTTTTGCGTTAGTAGCACTAATGGTAGTCTAGATGATTCATAAACGTATAATTCAAACACAATTATTGTTTTGGTGATGATTTCATGGTAGCCTATTATAACTCTAATACTTAGTGGTGCGAGTCACGGCTTGTTATCAAATAAACAAGACGACTCGAAGAATTAATAACTTATTTTATTCCTTAAGTTTATATTTCTTACAGTGGCATCTAATTGTGGTAGTGCCAAAGAAATGTAATTTTGCTTTCCTTGCTCTATGTATTGAAAACCTATAATTACTTATTTTGCAATAGTTTAACAAATATGATATTATATTACCCACTTTGGTGACCGAATAGTCTCGTACAGGAAACTCCAAACTATGCCCCGCCACAAGATTATATCCAACCGGTTCCAAGATTTTATCAAAAAACAAATTAATTGTTTATCTTCATTATTTACTAGCCACACAGTTTATTTGACATGTCCAGTTTCTGTCCGCACGCGTACTTCTCCCATGACACCAAGCCAGAGTGCTGTCGGAATTGCAAACCCTCATTTTCAGTTGCAGGCACCATTCCTTATACCGACAACAGAACGGCTTGACTGTGACTATTTTTAGGTAGTTTCAAGTCTCCCGGCACAGGGTTATCAAAAGAAAGTTCCAAAAGATGTTACCTATTTTTTTTCTAAATAATTATATTGACTAATTAATAAAATATAATGTATTACATATAAATGGATTCATTTCTCACAGAGAAGAATCAACGTCAATCACTTTTATCAAACACCAACTGGCCTTGGAAAGTAATTTTTTTTATAGACGTGACTGGCCATATGACTGAATCTAAATCTGCATGTTGAAACCAATTTGATGTATGATCTATCTGCGCATGTCAAGGCATTCAGGGAAAAAATAATGCTACTTGAAGAACAGGTAAACGTTACTTTGGCCCGCAAAAATGTGTAAAATACATTATGTGGCCCAAATAGCAAAAGTTTTGGAGACCCCTGGTTTAGTGTGATGACGAGAAGATTGAGATTCGAATCACGACCGGGTTCACTGTGGGTGATTTCTCCAAAATGGTTTTCCACTCTTACTCACAGTAAATGTTTATACATTTCTTCTAAATTCTACCTTCCTCAATCTTACTCCATTATCTTGGTAAAATAAATGTGCGAATAATCCAAACGTTTAGTTAGCGGTGAAAAAAAATCTACTTTTGAACCACAAGTGGCATCGAAGTGCAGTTTTCTGCATTATTTACTTGACGATAACGAAATTATGACGAGTGAAATAGATTTTTACATTTTTGAATAATCCATTCTTTATTGTTCTGCAATTTTTTTAATATGGTCAGATGGTTTCACTTGTCTCAATTCTGTTTTGTAATGAATACTCTACGTAGTTTCACCACGATAAAATGTTTGGCTCAAGCTTTACTATTTACCTAAGCTACGCGCTATCCAAGGAGTTAGACGGGCTCTACAGGGACGTAACAGAGACGTATTCACGCCTATATCGTTAAATCTTTAAAGTGCTAGACGCCATCTTGTCACTACAATAAGTCTGCCATCTTTTCTGGAATAAAAAAGTTAAATTTTCTTTTTAAATTTTGGAGGCCTTCAGACGTTATTTGAAAGTGTTTTAATTTCCACAGTGGGTAGGAGAGTGAGGGTGTGAATAATAATGTAATTGTTATATATTTTTCTACATTTTACCAACCAAGATTCAGTAAAAGTAATTTGTTGAGGGGTTACAATTATTTTTAAAAGCCTCATTATATTTTAAATGTCCATACATCCAAGCCAGTCTTTATAAATACTACGCAAAACGAATAGCGTAGCGTTTATGACCTGATTCGTGAAACGAAAGTTGTAAACTATTGTTATTATAAGGGATTTGTTTACAAAAAAAAAATCGACTTTTTCTCCCATTAGGTTTTTTCCAAGAATTTAATTGAAAAATAAACTTTAAACTCTTTAAAATATACACTCTTAAATCATTATATACAATTACCATTTATTTTTTACAATCAGATGCAACTGCCCTTATTAAAATTAATACTAAAACTTTCAACTCACGTTATGAAAATTTATACTAAAACTTGTAAATGGCCTTATGAAAATATATACTAAAACCTGCAACTGACTTTATGAAAATTAATTTTATACTAAAGCCTGCAACTGACCTTATGAAAATTTATACTAAAACCTATTTTTTTAGATGAAAATTTAATAGGTAAATCTGGACAAATACTACTAAACAAAACTTTTAAAATTCAGTATTGAAAAACTATAGAAATATAACATTTGAAATTAAAAAAACTATATAAATGTACTATAGGGGAAAAAGAATGAAATTTACCCAAGCAAAAACTTATTGACATTTTATATAAGAAGTTTCTGTTGAAATTTACTATTGTAAAATATTTTAGATGTTATATAACACCCCAAAACAGAAATTTATTGAATAAATCTGGATTTAAAATCAATTTAAATCACCATTCATAAAGATTCGTTCAAATTAATATTTGTCTTTTCAATATAAATAGATAGTTATCCTATTATTCATAGAAAATTATAGCCACTTCAGTGGACGTGAGGTCTAACGCGCTACACTTGTATTATACAGATGGCCGATTATGGAGAGCTAAAGGTTCGAATCTCGGTCAGCTGTACTGAGGTATTTTTCTAAAAATTGTCTACTCTACCTCCACGTAAATGTGGGTACAGTTCCTATAAATATTAACTTTCTAATTTCTAAAACCACTAGGGTAAATAGTACATAAGCATACAACCCAAACGGGTAGTAAGACGTGGTTCTAAATAAAATTGGGTTATATCATGCAAAGGCAAGTAAAATTCAATACTCGTAAAAATAAAATAAATGCATAGCTATTAATTAATACAAATAATGCAATCAAATCATGTTTGTAATTTAGAGCAAAGCAGCCTCTAAGATAATTGCTTGAAATTTTCAAATTTCGTATGTTTCAGTGGTTCCCCGATATAGAATGAAACACATTTCATATTATTCCACCTAATTATAGCTTTCAATTTTTTAAAGTGGGAATTTGGGAAGATTCAAAACTTTTACTTAGACTAAATTTTTATTTTCTTATGAATGAACATTTGGAACACCTTGTAAAAAAACACAAACATATTTTTGCGGTTAGTATTGATAACAATGTATTATAATATTAGTGATATTTTATAATATTATTTTTATTATTTAGCCACGCACTTTACTACCCGTTATAGCTATACGCTTAAGTACTAATTATACTAATGGGTTAGGAATCGTGAACGTTTAATATAGAAGAAATGAATCCACATTTGCGTGGAAGGAGAGTGGAAAACCATTTAGGAAAAACCACCCCCAGTTCACCCAAGAGAGATTCTAACCTCGGTCTCCCCGTCCTCAGTAGTCTAGCTCAACACAAAACTAGTGCCTTAGTTAATTACGCCACCGAGGGAGATTATATTTTATAGGTCTTGATAATATATATCAGCTGCGAATCTCATGACTTGATGTATGAATATGTGAAAATATATCTAGGGATTTTTTTTATAATTGTCATTCATAAGAAAATTGGGGCATAGTTACAAATAGGCGTTAGCTGTGACTTAGCTTGTTTTTATTTACAGTAGATTTTATATGAAAAAATTGAATTTTAAAACATACATTAGTTGATATTTTAAAATAAGGATAACATGGTTATTGAGAAGTAATTAATATTCTTGATAAGAAATACTTGATAATATTATGAGTTAAAAATCTTATAATTTGATCATTTTAAAGATGCATCATTTTAAGTACTTGTAAGTAATATTAAGTAGCTGTAATAATATTTCCAATTTACTTTTTAAAAAATCACATTTAATGTATCTATACCATCACCATTTTAAAGGGCAAACGTAAATGTAATATAGATATAACAGCTATGATAGGCCTAACCAGCCGGCAGTGGATAATTTATGGCTTTAATAAAAAACTGACTCAGGCCATAGGCTGGATAAAGTAATGGTTGTGAAACAGTTAAACTTATAAACAGATAAAAAATAGCATACAAGCACCAATCAGTGATAAAATAACATCTATGACGTAAGCATAGATAAAATAAGATATACCAGCATAAAATTATATAATGTGGTTTGTTGGTTTCGCTAGTCTAAAATGTCTCTTTACTCAGTTGCACTCATTGGGTAATTTCAAAATTCAAAATAGTGCTATGTGACAACAACAAAAACTGTATCCTCAATTTCATAATTAACTTTTAGTCGTATGTTTCAAGCTTCGTTTCGTATTTGAAAAGTGACCTTCGTACACCCTTATTATCTAGGCATGTAAATACATTTTTAAATGAAATAATTTATTTCATATCTTAGCGACAAATGTGCAACCGGTCTAAAAGTCCTGACAATGTTGGTGCTTTCGTTAAGACAAATAAAAGTGCCGCATCGCGTCGTGACGCTGGCTGATACGCGACGCCCGCGTGAAGCAACAGGTTACCTACTTGAAAGTTTCTAAAATGAGAAAATAACCTCTCGTGCAGCCCAACGAAACTCTTTCAGCCACCTCCTCGCAACTTATCGTCTCCCTTTCCTTATATGTTATGACGCCGACGCTTTCGCGCCTCTCTCGGAGAATAGACCACAGACACACACACAAATACACAATACGTGGCAGTAGCATATATATATCACATCCATCAGATACCGGCGCCCCCACCAGTAAGCACAAGAGCCAAATTTTACACAATGACACTATAAACACATAAAAACTCACCCCTGAAAATATATTTTTTAAATAAAAAAATGCGAATACATGTGAACGAAAACAAACGAACAAATAATAAATATAAAGTATTGTTTTTCCATCTGGCATAACGCAATAACAGCTATTACAGCGCACCCATTACCAGTACCCTCCCATAATATTGATAACGTCGAACATTTTATATTGGACATTTATCGCTGGGCAGACTCCAAAATACTCTGCACTAGTTATGTCCATATATTTTTTTTCTGGTGTATTTTTATTCCTTCTGTCTTTTTTTGTATTATGTATGATACGTTGCTTTACTATAAAAAAAACCTTCCCACACCCCTACACCCCTGTTTCCCCCATACCCTTATTTCTAGCATTCGCTCTCTATTTTCCATATCTCATTTCCCAGCCCTTTAATAGCCAGCTAACTCATCATTCAACATCGAACCCGTAATATAAAAGCTCAAATACTGTAATGTTCATTACGAAACCTCTATTACAGCTGGAATACCCGAAATATAGATAAAACACATTCGAGGGTGGGGGAGAGGGAGGGGGGAAAGTAACATTATCGGGGTTATTTTGGCGAGTCCCTGTTTCTCACCCCATTGGAGGAAAAAATATAGCTAAACCCCTATTCCGTCCTACACCCTCTCGCATGGGTTTTCGGCCGGCCCATCGCCTCTTGTAAGCCAACGATTGCACACATGATGCATCCTTCACTCACGTAAAACGTTTCACAAATCTTGTTATACAAACGTGAAGTATTCCAAATAATAAGTAAACGGTCTTGCTTGTTGGCGTTCGCAATTGCTTCCTTGAGAACCACTAAAATAAAAACGGATGTTCCCGTGACTACGTGGCAAGAGTGGTCTACCACAACTAAAGGGGACCCTTGTTCTATTACGGGGAGTGTTAACGAATATATGTGTATATAGAATCACCCTACTCCCCATTTAGTCACCCAATCCAGGTGTTATAGAGCTGAGTGTTTGGTATTTTACGTGCTAACCTGGGTTAAGATTTTTGTTGTTGTTTGAGGTTTTGAAGTATTTAACACACACTTTCTGAACCGAATGATTTTTTAATGAATGACTTATAAATTTACTTATCTCTATAACTGACACAACCCTCTTGCCGTCAATTTATCACTGTAAAAAGGGGAAACTCATATCTCATAAATGTTAATTTATAGCATTTATCATGAGGAAGTAGCACATGTAAATATTGTTCATATACAAGCCAGTCTAGTTGTAGTGTTGAAGTTAAAACGGTTCATACTAACACTTGAGTGGATAGAAAGAACAAGGGGATATCACTTGAAACATAAATAAGGCTCTCCACGCACGGACTGTGGTTGGTCTCAAGTAAACCGACAACTAATATAGGCTACACTGATTTTTTTGTAAGAGTATACATCTTAAAGTACAATTTTCCTACCAGAATCTCACTTTAACTTTACTTTACTTGACTTTACTAAAGTAGGATGTGAAATATTTGCGTGTTGGGGGAAGGCAAGTAAGTGCTTTCGAAAATAAAACATAGTAATATTCACTTACCTTGCATTTAATCTTATTACACTACCCATCCTAATCCTAATAATAAGCGAGTAGTTGTTCACATGCAACTAGTAACTTGAACCAAATATCCTGCTGACTTGATTCGTGTAAGTCCGCGTTTTGAGAATAGGAGGTTAGGGTGAAGAGTGTTTCTTAAACTATTAGAGCCTCCCTCCCCCCTACCCACCCCACCTCCAAATTACTGGGATCATCTCACACTTCCCACTCCCGTAACCATTATCCTCTAATTCTTTTTTAGGCACCCGAATATGTAATCTGACTTCACAAAAGTTTACCAAAATGATTTACTAACAAAAAACACAATACTGTTAAAGTATCGATTGATGTCAGTCATTCAAGCGTAAGTGGGATAACAGGGGAGGAAACAAAATATAAAATTCCCGCTGTAGCTAAGAATTGGTTGGTCATAAAATAGTCCCCCTAGAGAGTACGTGTGGACGCGTGCCCAAGTTTGAGAACCTCTGGTTTTGAGGGAATGCATTTGCATTAGCGTAGGAAGCGATGGTAGAGGCGGCCACGAAGGGAACAAACCTCTTATCACAGAGAATCCTGCTAGTCGACAAACCCGTCATCACCAGGTATCTCAGGAAATCCTTCCTCTCCCCCACCTCTTGTCTGACCCTTGGTGGGAGGAATTGCTCCCCTCCCCCTTAGTGACAATAATTCACCAAATTGTCCAGAATATCGGTCAGTCCGTTGAACGTACTGCATCAATACGTCGACATGAGCGTCTATTTGATTTCGGCCGACCGATAATATGTTGGTCAAAGAAACCGACACGTTGCTACTATGTGTTTTCAAGTGTGAAGTGCTAAACCGATGTATTTTTGGCAGAGCATTCCTTTCATCACAATACTTGGATAATATTTGTGTAATTCTTTTTAATATATTACTAGCAGTAGGAGCTCATCCTAACTTCTTAGTTCACTCTATTAACAAATAAACAGCTCAATAGATATACTTATGATATTTAATGGAAAAATACTTGGTTTCGTTTTTTATTCTATATCGCTGTAACACCTCATAAATTCAAATCATTTGCAATGCCTTCATTGTGACCATCCAGTATAATGTCAGAGAAGTGACTGAAGTGAATGCTGTCCAATCTAATGTGGGCAAAAAATACGCCACTGATATTACAACGTAGTGTGTATGATTCAAACAACGGCGGTAAGTTGCCCAACATGGATATAGTGATTGTGTCTCTTCCCCTATCCCTAATATATAACTTAATAGATATTTATCCGCCAAACTGCCCTGACTAGACGGTCGGGACAACCACTCAGTCGAGTAAGGAAGGGCGTTTTCTGAGGGCCGCCAACATGTAGCGATTCTGTAGAGATGTTGAACGAGTTATTATGAGGAAGGCAAATCTATTTCCTACATTCTCCCATAGGGGGAGCATGCAGGCCAATGTGAGGGAATAGACTCAGCAAAAAACACTAAAGAGAAGACAACACCAGACTCACGTTACCCCCATGGGAAGTGAATGATGTAAAAAGTTTAAATTCACATGTGGAAAGCCACCCCACTGGGATGAGACTTTTTGTCAGCTTATGCTTCTAATAAATTTGTTTTAATTACGCTTGTTGATATAGTTCATGTGTTTAGATAGTGAATGTTAAATACGCAAAATAAAATAACAATTAATCAATTATATTAGTGGGAGCATCTATTTGATTTTAGTTAGATACAATCACCCCTCAAAGTGTTTGTTTATGTGGCGTGATTCATCTGTATTCTTGTTTTTCTTGTGTATTAAGTTCAGTTTGGTATAAACCATTTTTAATATTTCGAAATATAATTTTATTTCTACATTTTACATTCTAGGTCTGTATACAAAGTAACTTAGATTTAATAAAATTTACAATTTGTTATAAATCAACTTTTATTAATATTGATTTTAGTTAATATGGCTGAGATACCCTTAAAGTGTATGGCAAACGTTTGGCATGCCTAAGAATGTAGTAAGGACTTTCAACTCTTGAATTTATTTTACACTGATGTTATTCAGGAATATTAGCATTTTGAAAATGTATTTTATTTTAATTTTTTATCTCTAAGATTGCTATCCTTTTTACTACTAAATGCTTATGACATTTTACTTATCTAATTTATCTCTAAGTTGAACCTGCTTCACTGATCGCAAGGTGTAAAGCAGTAGTTGGTAACCAGTCAATCGCAAAGAAATGTTCAGTCTATCGCGTAAGTAAACTACATCAAAGTTATAAGTCAATTTTTAGCATTCTTAACTTTCAAATATACCAAATACTTGCATATATTTTTGAGAGTGGCCAAAATAGCCTTTATTGATCATAATTGGTATTGTTAGTAGCCTATATTCCCGTCTTAGTGGTCATCCATAAACTACGTATTGCTTTGAGAGGGGTGTGGGAGATAGGGAAGCTCTAATGTCGACATGCTATTACATAGGGGTAGGGTGGGGTACATAAAAGTATTACGTAACATAAATCTTATACTCAAATTCTAATGTTCAAAAATAATATTATTATTCATGTTTTCACCTTTGATAAGCATGCTTATAGATAACTTCCTAATATCTGTGGCGTTGAAAATGGAAGCTTAGCACTTACTTATTTTTATCAATATTTCAAATGCACTTAGGTGGCATTGTCTGCCCAAGACCACCAACGCCAAGGGCATTCGAAAACACATATTTTCATCCACATGCCAGTGACATGTTTATACTCACGGCCCTTGTTTAAATATGTATAATCTACTGAACCCCTTACGTGCTTTTAGTTGGATAACAGCTGTTAGTTGAAGCGGCCTTAATTTATTTATAAGTATATTTGAGTGTAAGTATAATTTAGATTCCTACTGTACATTCTTTTATACAGGCCGTGAATAATCGCTTGTGTTTTTACAAAAACAAAATTAATTTCTTTATAAACAGAAGACTTGTTCATTTCTTGCGTATAAAAAGCAATATCCATAAAAAAAACCAGTGGAAGAGTCTAAAAAATATGTAATAATGAAATGGAAAGAAGCAAAAGTACATAATTTTTCTCAAGGAAAGTTTGAGGAGTCCATCAATAGTGTTATTTATTCGTACCAGCAACATGTTATGAAAAGTAAAGCTTCGAATATCATTAATTATTTTCAAAAGGTAGATGTATTTAAGCCTATACACTCTACTTTATGATAAATATGTGTGTGAATGTATATAAATGCAACTATTATAGCGATAACCATTACGGTGGCCGCATTGTCTAAGTTTTCTTTCTCTCAGTAGACTAGTTTGCCGAAGACAGGGAGATGGGGTTCAAATACCAGTCAGGTCTACTGAGGGTTGCTTTGGCTAAATGGTTCCCCACTCTCCCTCCATGGTAACGCTATTAGATTTTCTTTAAAATTCTACCTTTTTATTACATAAATTGTTGTGATTCTAAATATTTCTGATTTTATTTATCTAATAGAGTAAAAATGAGGAAGGTAGAATTTTAGAGGTAGTCTTCCCTCACTAACGTGGAGAAATTATAAAATCATCTAGAAAAAACCACTCTGAATACACCTGACAGATATTCGAACCCAGAGCTCTACTTAATTGGCCAGCTAGTCTTTTTTGAGAGTGTGTAATGATACTGTTTTCGGCCCCTCTCATTTATTCAAAAAGTCATGGAAGAAGTGTGATCTTTTTTAAAGAACTGTATGTAAATTTTCCTTCTAAGATCTCATTCATGGATGACCAGGCGTTTTCAGAAATTAATTTTAATATAATACGTTTTAAAACTTTCTTTGTTTAAAAAACCTCCTTTGTTCTATTTGAAAATCTGCTGATGAGTTGGCTGCCTTTTACCCAATATAAAGCGAGCCTTTGCAACATCAGGTTGACAAGAACTCTCCTATTAGCAGATTTCGACACTGAAGACAAGGGATCCAAGAATCAACAGGTAGGTAATATTGTATAAGGGGCTGGAGCAGCTTGTGCGTATAGTAATATCTCAGAAAAATATTAAATCTCTATCTCAATCTCTTGCAAGCTCTAGCACTAGCTTTGTCTCTCCACGTCAGTTCGTTAAACAAATAACAACCGTTTAATTTTAATGTCAATTTTAATAGTTAAAGTGTAATCATCTAAATAAATCATGTTCAAAAATTAATTTTTACCAATGTCAACAGAACTATTATTATTATTTTTATTATTATTATTATTATTAGCACCGCGTCTTACTACCCGTTCGGGTTATACGCACTTACGCTAATGTGTAATCGTAGGGTGATAGTGAGATGAAATGAAGGACCTACAGTTTAACGTGGAATCCGAACCATGGTGGAGGCCAGGCATTCCTCACATTCACAAGATGTCTTGTCAGAGGTGAAGGAAGGGTTTGGTAATCAAATAAATCTTTGCCGGGACCGAGGAATGAACCCCGGGCGCCAGCATAGAAGTCTGACACCTTACCCCTAAACCGCCAGGTCACCGACATCAACAGAATTACATATAATCAGATCATCAAATAGCCGTGTGAAGGCAAGTGCGCAATAGGGCATGCACAGGTCATCATCATCATCATTAAATCGGTATTGTCATAAGTTAAGCCAGGATCCAGGATCGATTTTGGAGCAAAACATGAGTCTAGGTATTAATAAGTTAATTAAAGTAAAATTGTAGATTAATACAAAATAAAATTTAGAAAAGTTGTATGCTTGGAATTTTTTGATTAGCTCTCTATATGATGATAATATGACTATCAAAAAAGTGCACAATATTAATAAATATATCTTCCCCCAGTGTCAAGCATCGGATGTGGGCACTTTAACATAATCATGTAGCTCCACTACAGAAAAGTGTCATCCTAGTCAGTATATAGAAGTGCCGTCTGGCTCTTACTCAGATCGCAAACCCGACACCCTTAACATAAATATAGCATAGGTGTTTCCTCATGAACCTGAGGATTTTGAGGTCGACGTCTTTTTGTCCGTATTAATAATAATACTATCTGAAATCATTTATAGTTAGGATTTAAAATGGGTCTTGAGAAGTATTATATCTGAATCCTTCCTTTAGTATAACAAAACTTCCCTATTAAATTATGACATTCATTCTTGGTGGAAAAAGTTACGTAACACAGGTTTGGGATAGGGGGGGCTAGACTAAATGTCTACATGGTGTTAAATGAGGAGCGAGGGGGCTAAAAAGTTAATAAAAAACGTTACGTGGTTTATGGACAACCCCTTAGTGGCGATATGTGTGTTAAGCAAACAAAGAGTGAGAGAGATTCCAGCCATAGATATGTCAATGCATGTTTTGACACTGACATCAGATTTCTAAACCTAGCTTTGTATTAATGTTGGTTTTTGTGAACCTGTTTCTTTTATTAGATAGTATTTGGCTTTTATTGGCGTGGTTTACTGCAACTGTGGCTTAGTAAAAAGTTTTCACTGGTGGTGAGTTCGGAAAGAAGGGTTGTAAACCTGCTGGAATACTATTTGCTGAATTTAAAATAAATAATTAATATTAACTACTATTGGATGGCTTCTTGGTCTAGTGGTTATCATTTCTGGATGATAGTCCCAGGTTCAATTCCCGGTGGTATCATAGGTATTTTTCACGAAGGGTAATCGTTTCTACGGTTGTCATGGTCTGTTTACTTTGGATTAGGTTGGGCTTAACTTCTACTGTCACTATTTAATCGTCATAATTATCATTACAACCACATAATCTCATTTTGCCATAGTAACCGTACCTACATGGTGTCCCAACCTCAGAAGATGGTTACATATCCGCCACTGTCAGTAGATCGCTAATGTCTAGCCGATAAACCCTGGTGGCATACGCTTAAAAAATCTGCTCTTGATTCTGTTAAACTTTCAGCGTGCAGTGTGACACGTCTATTCGAGCTTATGGTCACATATTTAATCATACAACCTTAGAGAGAGGTAGATTACTACTCTTTCCTAATAGTTTACAGATGGATGAATAAAAAATATATGGTTGGAACAACTCAAAAACTAAGAATTTTTGTGAAAAAGAGCTTCAACAACTTTTCAAGCAGAGAGGGATTTATGAAAATCCCCAAAGTAACCAGAATAACTAGATGAGCAGATATTTTAGAAGAATTCAAGAGCTATATGCTTGAGGATAATTTAACAAGTTAAAAATTAGCCAACATAACTATTGATGGTGCTCTTGAATTGAAAGGATTTATTATATTATGTCGAACAGACTAACAATCTCTGTCGTTTGTGGAGTATCAGTTCACTCTCAACCTTTTTGTGGAAAATTCTTAAATATGTATAATCTCATGGAAGTAATTTTAAAACTTTTTAACATCAACCGGGCATTATAAAATGGAGATTGTTCAGAATGTTCACTGAAAAACTGTAGTGTCAGTTTGGGATTGTTCAGATAATTTACTGAAGAACTGAACTGTCAGTAGGCCTATGGGATTGTTCAGAGAGTTAACTGAAGAACTGTACTGTCACTAGAGGATTGTTCAAAGAGTTTACTGAAGAACTGGACTGTCACTAGAGGATTGTTCAAAGAGTTTACTGAAGAACTGTACTGTCACTAGAGGATTGTTCAAAGAGTTTACTGAAGAACTGGACTGTCACTTGTCACATATTGAGGAAACCTTTCCTACGTTTGAGGCAAGGGGCTGCGATGAACTAGGGCTACAGGTAAAAGTTTTCTAAAGGAGAGAACAAGTAAACAGTTATTAACTAAAGGTATTGAACAAGATATACATATAAATTTTTATCAGTTTTGCTTGATTGGGTTTTAAGATAATATTCTTTTAACATTTCGGATAATGATAAACAACAGAAGGATCTGCTGATAACAGCGGTAGATGGCTAATAAACAGGTGTCAACTAACTAGTACTATGGCTGGTCTCTTTCCCTTTAGGTACTGCCAGAGCATTCACTAGTACATAAAATTCCAATAGCAATTACACTATGAGCAACACAAAAACAATAAGAGCCAAACAACTGGCAAAGAAAAAAAGGTATCATTTGCGCGAACCCCACTATGATTCTAGTGCAGTTCCTTGGTTTGCTCGCCGAAGCTAATACCGCACGAGAAGCGTGACTACTTGATCAACACAAAATAAAGATTTCCATCAACTCGACTGTGATATGGAATACAAGACAGACAGCCTGGTTGTATACATTCAAATATTAAACAGATGCACAAGACGGACACGGCGTCATGAGAAACATTGGCTCAAAATAAATTAATGTACTTGTGGAAGTTAGCAAGTCTATGACTAAGACATTACTATTTTCTGAGCCAAGGGCTCTTAATATAAAAACTGCTTCATAAGGACACAGGGAAAATTGTAGGTAGGACTGATTTACTAAGTCAACAAAATGGGACTTGTCCTTCAGGACATGATATTTAACCAATTAACTGAAACTCTTCCATCTTGAAGTTAACAAAACCTGAAATAAACTAACTGTCCATTCGACATGATATTAAATTGACAAAATCTGCTTCAACAGAAAATATAAAAATGTCTAGATCTACATTGTCTAGTGTTTTGAACAAACTATACTATAAGTCATAAGGACTTGACGTTTTCAGGATACTCAAGTACTCGTAGTAAGACGTCCTGGCCAGGCTGGCGGGGGATCTGACGGCCAATACTCCATGGACGTCGTTTTATTCGTTACATGACGTTGTAGAAGTTCCTCCTTCAACGCTGGATTGTAGTAAACGAGTATGATGTGAGCCTGGTAGCAGCCCTATACATAGTCCCAAATCTGATACGAACGGAACAAATCCAAAAGGTTGATAAACTCAGTAATATAGAAAAGGAGAAAGACGGATGAAGGCGGGAGGAAAGAGAAGTAAACCAGGGACCGACGCTTGCAGGGTGAGGGGAAAACATGGTTCCTTGGATTGCCGCCAGTCTTTTCTGACGCGGAGTGGGTCAGTGTGTCGATCTAAATATACACTTATTTTGTTTGTTAGATGTAGTTACGATAGAGCGTGTGGCAGCCATCATTGAATAATTTTTCTTTTCCCGCACGTGGCAAATAAATCCTAGGACATCTTGAAATGGTGAGTAGGTGCCAAAACATCTTCTATTTAAATAGGTCTGTTTTAATTATGATCTTTAGGTTCAGCTATTATTTTTATGAGAATTTGTGATATAAACGTCCTTTATTATATTTTCTTATAGACAGTATGACAAGCGTATGTAAATTCATCCGACATCCTCCAATGGCAAAGGGTATGCGTTAAAGTATTTTATTCATAAATATGATAATGTTAATCCTCTTCTTTGATATCTGATATACTATTTATCAAAAGGCAATATTTTTTGAACCACCACGTGTTTCAAGTTAGGGACACACGTAATTGTATCTGACTGCATCTAGTCATGGAAACTAAACTTTGAGGTAGATTACTTTCAAATACGTTAATATTACTTCTTTATTTCGTAAATTATCAAATTATTGATATTTAATTGTAGCTGTCCAATCTGTCTGTTTGACATGCTACACAGTAAAGGCTTGTTCAAAGAGTTTACTGAAGAACTGGACTTTCACTAGAGGATTGTTCAAAGAGATTAATGAAGTACTGGACTGTCACTAGAGGATTATTCAAAGAGTTTACTGAAGAACTGGACAGTCACTAGAGGGTTGCTCAAAGAGTTTACTGAAGAACTGGATTGTCACTAGAGGGTTGTTCAAAGAGGTTACTGAAGAACTGGACAGTCAGTATGGAGGGATACTTCTTTATATGGATGTTTTGTCAGCTAAATTATGGAAGTCCTTTGGAGATTCAAAAATCTGCTTTTACAAATAAAACATCTTCTTTCAGAAATTGATATGATTTACTACACAGATATATAGAGGATTTGGGATGATAGTATAGTTTTCATTCCATCTTGTTATCATGGTTAAATTAACTAAATTTGAAACTGCAAAATAAAGACAAAAAAACATTAAACGCGATATTGGTGGTTCAACCATTTTCTGAAAAATCTACATTATAGGAATTAAATTTTTTTAATTAATAATAATATTTAGCACCGTGTCTTACTACCCGTTCGGGTTATACGCTTTAAGTACTAATTACTCTAATGGATTAGGAATTGGGAAGGTTGAATTAAAGGAAGTGAACCCGCATTTGCGTGGAGGGAGAGTGGAAAACCATTTAGGAAAAACCACCCCCAGTTCACCCGACCGAGATTCGAACCTCGATCTCCCCATCCTCAGCGGTCGAGCTCAACACGACAAGCGCGTTAGCCAACTACGCCACCGAGGCGGGTAAATTTTTTTTTTTATTGAATTTTAAATACTTTACTTTCTTCAAATGCGTGTTAAATGATTTCACCACTAAATTTAAAAACTGGAAAAAAAACTTAAAATCAGTGAGCAGCTGAAAGCAAGTTTGCCCATGTATTCACGAAGTTTGGAGAACTAGAACTAGCTGCAATATTGATTTAAGATCATTTTTCTCATTTTAATAATGAAGATAAATCTCTGGCAATTCATTGTCTTTTTAATCATATATATTCTTCAACGTTGTAAATGTAAATCATCACAATAATAAAACGATATTTAAATGAAAACACTCTGCCTTTGCCGAATGGCCCGTGATCAGAAGTACCCTTCGTTTCTAATGTTCCATAATAATTTATAACTTCTATGAAATTTTATAATATTTATAAGAAAAGTAAAAGGTTTATATTTAAAATGTGCATTTTATTTATTCTATATTTTATTATGTATAGAAGGGGACAAACGTATTTGAGGAAAGTTTGGATTCAAGGAATAATTATATGATAGATTTTTAAAAAAAATAGAGAAGAGAAACAAAGGCGTACACAGCGTGTGTGCAGTGGGTTCCACGGTACTAACAACAAAATAAAAGCGGAAAAATTGGGTTGACAAAAGTGCCTCTTTTTTTTAACCACGTTGATGTATATTCCTATGGAAGTGGTTAATGTAGGCTTGAAATCCTGCTAGAGCATCTCATAGTCCTATTCCTCGAACAAAGGCTGGCTCAGATACGGACTTGGATTACATTATTTACGAGTTAATTTGTTTCCCCCTCAACTGATGGTTGACATTGTAATTTATAATGTATGTTTTTAAAGAATAGTGTTGTAAAAAAATAAAATAACTATTTCTTATTCTTAATTTATCATAATTGTTTAAAATAAACAGATTGTTAGAGGGATCCAAATCCATAGTCTTCCAACTGGCACCCACATCACCCATAGCCCACACACGCTTATGGAAACAAAGGGTGATCCGATGGACCTTAGATAAGATTGTAAGCTGATTGGGGTCTATAAAATTTGGCCGACCCTGGCGTAAGGCATCACTCGCACAATATACTGCATTTCCAATGACAAGGAGATCGGGGTTCGAATCCTGTTAGGGTGTATTGAGTGTGGTTTTTTATTATAATGTTTCTTCCTCTCCCCTCTACCCCACAAAAAATGTGGATACATTTACTCTAAATTCAACCTATATCCTCCCTGACCTACCAGTGTAGGTGTGCTGTCACGGGTATTATGGCACGGTAATAAAAGATTATAGCTAGTTTAAAATATTTTGCTATTCTCACTAGATTCTGATATTATTTTTAATCTCTGGAGACTCAATACAGTGCGGCTGCTGTGTAATTTTATTACATTACCCCACAAGAAGCTCCCATTTTAAGCCAGTAGCCATCGCTAGAAGAAGGTTTATCTATCTCACCAAGAAGTTTAGGTAAACCAGGCAAAGCACTATAGTATAACATTAAACGGTTTTTTAAACTAAGTCTACCTTGCAAATGTAGGCTATATAGTTTTATTTACTTTTTGGTTGCTATAGATTTATACGTTTTAACATTTGAGATTATATTCACAAGGCCTGGATTTTTTAAAATAATTGTCATTAATTGAGATATTTTTGCCTGCTTACTTCCGGAACATGGTCAACCATTGACGCATTTGTTATTTATTACAGCTTATTATATTATTTCACCTTGATATTAATTATTCAACATTATTTTTAGCGTATTTTAATTAATATAAAAGAAACTATTTAAAAACATTAAATATGAGACTCAAGGTTGTTTTCAATAATTTACTATGTTTATTTTGATAATCAAAATCTGCCTCATCATATCCCATGAATAAGTTTTGTTGTCATTCAATTATTTTTGTTACTTTTCTTCCAGAGACTAAAAATAATATATACACAAATTCAATGGCTAAAAATATGTAAAATTTTGAAATAAAAAAATATATACCTGTTTGTTCTTGATAGAGACCCTTATACACGGTAGCCCGAGGTAGCCCAGTCATAATGACGGCATGTTTGTTTGGATATCCTCTGCCCTAGGAGTCCTGTGATTGGCAGGAATAAGGGATGGAAAGAAACCCTCCCCCCATCATTCATTTATGTGATGTTCCAAAGTGATCCTCAGGGATGTTGACACTACGTTACAAACGTCGCACACTTTCTCGATGGTTGGCCATTGGTGGACGTTCTTTCCTCGAGGCTTTCTAGACTATTTATAGCTCGCATGTACCCTTAAAAAATAATCGGATTCAATCTGACTCTAAATTGGATCAAATAGAAATGATTTATCAGATAAATATTTCACTCATAGAATATGTTCACTCACTACGTGCTACAGATTTAATGATTGAATATTATAGGCAATCATGGTAGGATATTGGTATAGTAATTTTTTTTAAATGCATATATTTTTTGTGATCAAAATTGGTAACAATCTATAAACCGAACGGGTATTGATACGTGATGGTTAAAAGAAAAGTCGTCACAAATCAACCCACTTCAATGGTCAAATAGTTTAAGAAGTCAACCTCGTAATTTAATGAACTACCGATGACAGGTAAATCAAGGTTCGAATTCCGGTCAGGTCGGTGCTGGACTTAGGCTTAAGCAAAATAAGCTACAGCTTAGGGCCTCACAATCCACAGAGCTCTCAAAAGATTTACATTTATATATTGTTTCCATTTAGTATGCTAACCGGCCCCGCATTGTAGTGGTCAGTGTAGCTGGCTACGAGTCTAGGGGTCCCTTGGCTCAATTTCCGGCTGCTATCTTGGGTATTTTTTTCTGAAAGGGGAACTACCCCAACAATCATCAGGGTTTGAGTAATTAAACCCAAGTTAGTGTTTTCACTGGTTTAACACCCTAATACTCACTATCACCATCATCTCAACTTATCGGTACATGGAAAGAATCTCCACGCAAAGGATGTACGATTAGTACATTCAGGCTTCCCCTGGGCAACGGTACATCAGTACAATCTAATATTTCCACAAACTGGTCTACAAATGATGTAGCCAAGACGAGCAATATTATTATTATTATTATTATTATTATTATTACTTGGTTTGTTATATTATGATGGGTATCAAGGCAATCAAATGATAAATCTATAATAAATAAATTTTTCTTTTCAATTTGAATATCAGGCTATTAAATAATTAAAAGGCATACCAGTATAATGTTTTGAAGTTTTATGAGACCTTCTGGTATAATTTTTTTTAACAAGGGGCTTCCAAGATTTATATAGCCAAGGGCCTCACCATATATAATCTGGCACTGGGTCAGGTGTATAAATTATTTTTTCTTAAAAGAGTTATTCACTATATCTCTACGCAAATGAGGGTACTCCTTCTCTAAATCATACCTTCTCATCCCTAATACATTAGCGCACTCTGTAGCTGATATAGGCATGTAGCCTGAACGGTTAGTGAGACGTGGTGACAAAAATAAATACAGACATCTTAACATATTATATATGCACTTTCATTAGATAATAATATATTTTAAAATATATGACCCCTAATAAGTATGAAATGGAAGAACAAAAATTATGTAGAACTTTGGATTTGAATGGAACTAGTAAAAAAGGCTTAAATGCTCGTAATCCCTTGAAAAAGGACTAAAATGTATATTTGCAGTCTGTACAGAAATATTTTTTTATGGTGGTTTCACTTTGGGCACAATCTCAAGCTCTTGTTGCTCCAACTTGGTGCTTTCCTTTTTGGGCAATTACTTTTTGTTGCCTTTTTGCACAGTTGTAAATCCGAATTCATCAACGTTGAACAAAAGTTTTTCTGTAATACTGTACGTATCTACATTTTGTTTAAGTAAGTTGAAAAATGTATTAACATTCTCCCTATTAAACCCCTTAGCTCGGGTCATTGACGTCCTTTCTGGCTGACGAAGGGAAATCTGTAGATTTCTTCTCATGAACGCATATAACCACTTTTTTCAATCAATTTTTTATATTTGTTAGAGCTATGAGGTATTTCGTGTTTTTCAGCAATATCAAAGGATAGCGTACAAGCACCTTTTATTGTGAACCCGAAAACCTCTCCTCGATCATGAGAATATGGGTGGCAATAACTTTTTCCATCTTTGCAGAAAAGGTTGATTGCCTACCGAAGGACTTAAATGTATTTGAGAACGCACTTTTACTGTCAGCAAGTATCTTTATTGTGGATTTAGGCATTCCATAGACACGGGCTCATTCGTTGAGTCTATAGTATTTGTTCTGGTATGTTGCCACTGCCATCTGTAAACATTCTTCGTTCCATTTCCCGTACGTGGCCCTTTTTGCCATCTTGAGAACCTAAACAGATACAATCCCCGAATATAGCCTATCAGTCACTGTATAAATAGAAAAAATATGAATTCCCAAACAGTTTCCTAAAATGGACCGGTCCAATTTCGGAGAGACGCGCAGGTCCAACTTCAGCTACTGGTCCCCGTAAGTGAAAAGATGCAGCTATACGAACGCATGAAATGAAACACTAGCTTTACAACATGCAGTAAATAGCTAATGGTAGTCACTTGTCATGGATTTTCGAAAATTGTATTACTTACCCTTACTGTATACGGCAGATTAAGTTCCGTAGCACAATAATTACAATACAAACTATTAAAACATAGTAACGGCGATACTTTTTGGTATAATGGCAGAAGGTTACTGGCCGCTGAGTCATGTTTCTACAGTGCTGTTGCCTAGCAGTTGGTCCAACTAAACCGCTTAAAATATTCGTGCATAGGAGAAACACGGGTGGTCCAATTTAGGCAACGGTCCAATATTGGTGACCTTCCCTTGTTAATATTATTTTAAAAGTATTGATGATATTTATTAAAAGTGACAGCTGGAGATCACATGACTTGCCGTATGAATAAATGAAATTAGATATAGTATATTTTTTTAGTTTTCAGATAAGTCCCTGCTTATAAAAGTTGGACTGCATCATTCAAAATTGACATGAGAAGAACATTAAAATAAATAAATATAAAGTAGCTATTCGTGAAAAAAAAAATCCGTTTTTTTGTCTTCCGCCAGCATGGGTAGGACAAACTCATTTGCCTCGGTGGACACTCAAATTTATGTACAGTGCATTATGTTTGTTTGTTCCACCATAAATAACTACCATACACGTGGGCCAATTTTAAGGAAATTTGGCAGGGATATTCTTTGAGCCTAGAACAAACGATGTAGGCTACGTACTGTACATAGTTTTTGAATCTGATTTTCACTTTCAATATCGTGGTTGCTCAAAAGGTTTTTCATTCAATAGCTCATTTCAAGGGAATTAAATTTATAATTATATCCAATTGATCGGATATCTCAGGCATATTTATTTTTTAATTTTGACATATACATTATTGCGAGATTGACATTTTAAGCCAAGTGGACAACAATTATTATCTATAAATAGAATGTAGTATTTTTGAAAGTAGTTTAAAAAGATTTTTTTTATCTAATTTTATCACCAAGAAAAAAAAATTAGCTTCAAATTAAATGTGTAAATTTAAACTTGAAATATAAAAATAAATCTTAGGCCTGTAGTAACAATAGGAATATGGCCTACTGTTAATTATTATTATTATTATTATTAGCACCGCGTCTTACTACCCGTTCGGGTTATACGCACTTACGCTAATGTATAATGGTAGGGTGGTTGTGAGATGAAATGCAGGACCTACAGCTTAACGTGGAATCCGAACCACGGTGGGAGCCTGGCATTCCCCACATTCACAAGATGTCTTGTCAGAGGTGAAGGAAGGGTTTGGTAATCAGATAAATCTTTGCCGCGACTGAGGATTGAACCTCGGCCGCCAGCACAGAAGTCTGACACCTTACCGCTAGACCACCAGGTCACCTTCTACTGCTTACCGAGCTATTAGTTATCTCGGTTTTACATGTAAGACCTCTACCCAAACAGCCCAGCATGTAAAACATAAGTGGGAATGTGCAAGGTCCTATGATTGTGCTGAGGGCAGTTACCGGTGTATTTCCAGTAGCCTCCTGTTTGCGACCAGCTATGGCTGAATAAAAATTCTCTCGTTGCTTTTACGACTCGAGTTTGCGCGTGTATGTATAGTGATGAGCCATTAAAAGCCACGCGTACTGAGTAAGGGGGGCAGGAGGGATTTCCTCGTCAAATGTCCCGTCAGCCAACAGGAACGTACTGTACGTTTCACGTCAGGCTCTCCCATCTACCCCTACCTCCCCTCACAATATTCACACCATTCCCCTTCCCTGACATTTTAAAGCTATCGCTTAGTGACAAAGTAGCCACCATTAATGAGATGTGAGCGTGTCATCATCATTATCATCATGAGTCGGACGGCCATGTAGTTTTTATTTTTAAAGAGGGTAAGGGGTGCGGTTTTTGGGGACAATTGTTCAATAACGAGGTGGGCTAGTGGTCAGCTCATATGTCCTGTACATGAACAAATGTCCTACAATACCTCGTACTTGTTAGGCGTCATCGTTATGGGCTGGTCAGACTCCTCCCATGTGTGATCGGACGATGAAGTATTTGGTTGGATGGTGTTTTTTTTATGGGGACTGATCATTGATAAATTACTTTTAATTTAGGTTATTGTTTTTTAATGAACTTCTTTCATTGCGTGGCGTGAAATACAGTCCAATTTTTATAGAAATAATTTTATATGACAAATAGAAGAGTTAATAGTTAAACTTTCACATATTCATACGTCAGACGGTGTGATCCGTAGCTGTCACTTTTGATTTATGTTTTACACCTCTATAGTGAAACTGCCCATTTCATGAATTGGGCAAATTTCTACTCATTCTGTGAAATGGTTTCTTCGCTTAACCATTTCACGGACTGGACAAAAATTGCATTAACTCTTGGCCATTTCATGAACTGTAACTTATGGTACTATCTATTTCAAGCTTAACTGGAATTCATTTTGAGATATTATATTAAACTGACTAACCTAACTACCTAATCTTCCATTATAAAACTAGTAAAAGTTAATATTAATAATAATTAGAAGACCAACCCCACTTAAGTGAATAGAATCGAAGCACGGTATTTGGACTCACATTTAAACGAGGAGGAAATTTAAAATACAGTGGCTTTGAAATAAATAAGAACCAAAGAGTTATTCCTTTAATAATTTATAGATAGCTACATGACATAGTATATACAATGAAACAAAATAAAACAAATGCTTGCATATAAACTGTAAGATGAAAATAAATGCAAGTAAAATTGATTTCTTCAAATGCATTCTCTCTCATGTTAACATTGATATAGATAAAGTCAGTTTTATCGTAAATAAATGTGTAGCACTGGATTAATTAGTTCTATTTCAGCATTATTTTACATACAAAACAAATAAACTTGAACACTTGCACGCGAGCTATAAAATGTATTTTTACATCCTCGTTTGGCGGTAACACCCACACTGACCTGACGAATACCTATTACACAAAACTTCGTCTGGCGACGCTATCGAATCGAAGAAAGTATTCTCTAAGGAAAATTATTTTCGCTTCACTTCGATTTGTCTAGGCGGAAATGATATTTTTCTGGTTGCCGCGCTTTGCTCTGATTCGTCTAGGTGGGTGCTGTTTTCTTAGCACTCCTATTCGAATACGTTAAGACTTCACTTGAATGGTAACACGAACGAGATTCATATCTTCCTCAGAACAATGTGGTTGCCCTGTGATCTGCTAGAATCACCCTTTTTTCTCCAGCTCTTTATACTATCGGTGAATATTGTTACGACCTGGTGCAGGTTTGTTGTATCGTACACGGACCGATATTTGCACTATAGTAGCAGAACCAACAACCCACAAACTGTGTTGTTTCAACCTGATGAATACTGGGAATTCCCCTGGTGGTAGAAATAAGTACTATTTTCCAGTTACAAAGTCTGGAAGAATTTTTTATCTTTCTTTTTAGCATCGCGTCCTACATTTTTAGGTTACATACCTGCGTACTAATTAAGCTAATGTGTAAGAAATGAGGAAGGTTGGATTTAGAGGAAGTCTACTAACATTTGCTTGGAGGGAGAGTATATATACATGTTGGGAAGGAAATCCTCGATTCATCTGACTGGGATTAGAACCCATATCTCCCTGTCATTGGCAGTCTAATCAAACACTAAATTGATGCCTTATATCATGCGGACACTGAAACAGGATGGAATAAAATTGATAAATGTAAGGGTGCATAAAACAGGTTTCTTTAATACCCTAGATACTGATGTTACATCAGTGATGCATACATATTTTAAAATATTCGATTATTTTTTAATGATCTTGAATCTAATCAAATTAAAATGACACAAAAAATATAGTTGGTATTTTCTGAGACGCCCGTCCTATGAAAATGGGCCGGTCATGAACCGTTCTCGATTATTATTTTTATCATTACGTTTAACTCCAAGAATATCAAAGACTTAATCTAAGGAGTAGAGATCATAAGAATGGATTAGAGGAAGTGCACCCACACTATCATATAGAGAGGCTGGCAAAACCACATTGATAAATCGCATATAAAAATTCATACCAAATGCAGCTGATGGTCTGATCCTGAATTGTCAGTTTATTGCCCTCTAGTATTGTGAGGTTAGAGGCACTAACAATGCTTGGAGTGGATCAAAGTTGGAGATAACGCAGGCATTGTTGGATAAGTGGTAAGACTGCTGGAAGGAAGTTGATTCGGGTAGAAGGACGTTTGAGCTTATCCCCGATATCAAGCGGAGATTGGGGTTTACCTTCTTGCAACTCTCTCGGGGGTTGGTCCACTTTATCACGGGGCATGGGCCGTATAAGGCGATTCTAAATGACAGGGTACTGACGGACATGAGGCTGTGCGATTGCGGAGAGGAATCTACACCGGAGCACGTGGTTATGGCTTGTGGTGATACCCTGAATTCCAGAAGGGTGCTTCAGGGGGAAATTCAGGGTATGTATGTAGCGGAAGTGCTGAGCGATCAGGAGTTGTGGTGATTCCTCGACGCAATGGCTACGATTGCCTCAGATAGGGTACGGACCGACTATATAGAACACCTGGGAAGACTGACAGCTAAGCAAAGGGAACTGGGTAGGCAAAAGGATGAGAGGGCACCTGATGGTGGAGAAGGACGGGTACTGAGACGAAGACTTCTGACATGGAAGAAGAAATTGAGTTAGACTCATCGGCA